>CAMOHE010053930.1:0-11952 GCA_946598075.1 Artocarpus hirsutus
TATTTTAGTTTTCTCTTTAGTTGTTTGGTATGATAGGAAGGAAAGAAAATGAATTTACCTTTATGTGTTTGGTTTTGAATGTGAAACCTCAAGGATGGAAAAATTATAATCAATATAATTACTTTTTTACCCAACACAATCAATATAATTCTTCACTTTCAATTTTCACAAAAAGAAAAAAGAAAAATTCAACATTCTCCTTAATTCAAGAAGACAACAAAACATAAAATCAACATGAGAGAGATTCAACTATAAATTAACAATAATTTAAATAAATTTAGACTATATACTTTTATCAATCTTTAATAATAGAAATTGTAAAAAATAAGCTTTTTGGCAAAAAGATAGAAAATTTACGATGAAGATATAAGGTATAGTGATTGGTGAAGGCTTGTAAGAGAGAAAACTAGTCAGGAAATAAAACGTGATATGTGCTGAAGATTCGTGAAGTGTAGGAGAGAAAGTAATTTTCAGATTTTTTTTCGTATAATTTTTATGGATAATTTTGTAATTTTGTCTCGTTTATATATGCGACAATCTTTTCCATCCAATAATCCGTCCAATTTTGAAAAGAGAAATTATAATAGAACTTATTTGGTAGTTTTTCCATCTCATTTTCCTCTCCATTCAAACTTCCCTCCTACCAAACACCCTCATCTATCAATTTTCATCCCAAAATTCCTCCATCATTTTCTTTCCAACCAATTTTCTTTCATACCAAACAGAGGCTTAAGGTCCAATAGCCAACAAAGGGTAAAAAGCATAGATACTTTTGAGCACAAAATTTGTATGTAAGCTTTTTAAGGATAGAGTTCATCATTTTAAGTAAAAAATTGCAACTCAACATATGAAAAAGAGTACTTAACGAAAATTAAAAATAGTTATTGGACCTTAATTGTTAATGATTTCAAAGTTTATGGTGTATTATGCTAAGATTAAAAGTATAAGTGTATTATACGACAGTGAATAGTTCATAATGCAACAATGTAATTTACTATTTTTTCATGCTCTCTCAATTTCCCAAAAAGTCCCACAAAACTTTTTGGTAATTGAGATCTTTTAACCAATTATTATATCCTAATTATTATTTTTTTGTAGAAATCGTAATTAAATTTGGTAATTTTTTTATAGTTCTCAATTTAAATTTATTCGTATTTTACATGATTTCTAACGATTTTTTTAATTGAAAAAAGTGCACTATTAATGCGTTACTTTGTCTGTCTATGTTATAAATAGAAGAATCATATGGGTCAACATTATTTTCCTGAAAAGAAACGGGATCATCATTATAACGATCAAGGGTAGGATGAACCTGTCGTAGAGTTAAGCACAAATACATTTCAGGGATATTTACGGTAATAATTAACACCAGCTGCGGGGACATGAAACAAACAAAAGCCTCGAAACGCCACGGAGTTTATTTTATTTTATTTTATATTTTTTGAAAACTTTTTGAGAGGGAGGCACATTCACTAGGAGATTTCCATTGATTCACCATAAATTAATTTGGATCCTAAATTTTTAAGGGCAATTCTAAACATCCCGACCAGACTACATCTCGACCGGGCTATAGCCCGGCCCTCTCAGTGGGGTGGGCCTGGACTGAGGGGGCCGGGTTGTAGCCCGGTCGGGAAAAAAAGTTTTCCAATTTTTAATTTCTATAAAAACACCTTAAATTTTAAATTTGTTGCAACTGTAGTCCATCTATCAACCATCAAATGATAGACAAAAATTACCTAAAATTGTGGTTGTTTGTAGGTGTGGAGCCACTGACAGAAGTGGATGGGTGACTACCTATTAAACTTTTTTTTAATTATATATAGGATTAATTACAAAAATCCCTCATACACTATAGCCTTTGTAATACTTTACACCTTGAATTTCAAAACGTAACATCTGTTCCATCTATAATATGAACTATTAACAAAAATGGTCTTTTATTAGAACTCTAAAGGTAAATTGACAAATAATTTTAAAATTATAGGTATTTTAGTAATCCTAATTATAAAAACAACAAAAAATTAAAACTATATTAAAAATAGTGTTTATTGACTATTAAAAACAAAAAATAATAAAAAATATACTATTATTTGGATCCCTCTTTTTTTCTATATATCAAAATTATCTTTAAAATTTTATTAACTTTTTTTCACATTTAAAAAAATATTTTGAAATTTTAAAAGGCATAAATACCTCTAAAAACTTCAAAAATATGAAAAAAATTTCATTAATGTTGTCAGAGTATTTTCTCTTTGAAAATTTTGTGTTGTATTAAATATATTTATGTTATATTCTTTTTTATTTCATTAATATATGTAACTTTTAAAATTTTAAAATACTTTTTAGGTGTAAAAAAGTTTGAAGAAAGTTTTAGTACATCAAAAAATAAGGATTCTAATAATATTATGGTTTTAATTGATTTTTTGATCATCAATAAAGACTATTTTTATTATAGTTTTAATTTTTACAGTTATCTTTATAAGCTGAATTACCAAAATATCTTTAACTTTATAATCATTTGTGAATTTTCTATTGAAATTCTAACATAAGGACCTTTTTTGTTAACAGTTCATACTTAAGGGGAACAAATGTAACGTTTTGAAGTTTGAAGGCCGAAGTATTATAAAGACTATAATTCAAGAGGAATTTTTGTAATTAATTTTTATATATATAAATTTTTATGAAAGTCATGTTTTGTCCCCCTTAAAATTGATTTTGCCCTCCTAAATTTATATTTCATTCTCTTAAAATTATATTTCGCCTTTCTTAAAATTCTGTATCTTTTTATTTGCCTTGTCTCATCAGTTTAGTCATGTTGTTGTCCCCTTAATTGATTTTTCTAGCAACATTCTTGTTTCAAGCATAGCATAGTGATAAATCCATACTTGACTCCACCACAAATGAAGAGTTTAAATCCCTTAATCTTCAGTTTTTTTTAAACCTAATTTTTTTCCACCAATAGACAAACTTTTTTTAAGTTGCCAAGTTGGATCCTTAACTTTTTAGATTCTTTAAAAATTTGAACCCTAATTGTTTAGAGTGTTTAGAAAATGTGGTTAGAACTAAAAATTGTAGTATTTAAGAGCTTTACAATGTATTTTTTTTATCATTGTAGCATGTGAGAACTTTATATTATAACAACTAAAAAGTTTTAATAAAAATTGATTTTGTCAAATACCATCATCATCATTTGTTAATGATGCAATTATTGGTTGGATTGTTTTGTTAAAATTATAAATTTAAGATCCTAAATGTGAATATTGTAGATTTAATGGTTGTTTGGCTTCTCATCATAAACTCAATTATAAATAATATAAAATATTTATATATTATCCTAACAATAAAAAATTTTTATAATATAAAATTTTTATATATTACAATTAAAATAATTTGAACGAACAGTTTCTGCTACCCGTTAAACATAAAGTTCAACATGAATATGTAAGTACAACTTACCCCGTTGCATTTATTTCGGATTTTCCTATCGCTTCGGACGTGGGACGACGCGTAAGAAAGGTCAAAAGTTAGGTCGCGTGGCGAAGCAACATCGACAAGAGAGAGAAAGCGACACGACATCGACAACAAAAATTATTTCTATTTCTTTATTTTTCCTTTATTTTTTTCTTTCAAATTTTATTTCTTTTATTTTGTTATTATTATTATTTTTGGGACTTAGTCGGCAGCGGCTCGTCACCGCTCGTGGCGTTCGGCCGTCCCTTCCATGATGTGGGCCCCACGCTCTCCATGTTTTCGCTCACTCTTTGAAAACCCTAGATTACAACTGTGGGACCCACGTGAACCAGCGAGCGGAATTCCGTTTCTATGTTGTTTGTGGCAGTTATCTTAACCGCTGAACAGTACGCAGACGACTTCCCTCCTCTCTTTCCACGCTCCTAACCAGCGCGTGCTCAATGGCCCATGCCTCTGTCTTTGTTGAGGCCTTGAACCACGCGCCTCCTTAAAATATCCGTCATTTGCCTTGCCTGCTCACTTCTGCTTTTCCTTCAATTTATTTATGCATTAATTTCGTAAATACAATAATATAGGTGCTGACAGTGTAGTTAGAATATTGGTTACAACTGTTTTTATTATAACATGTAATTTTTATTTGATATAATAATAAGAATTATAGTTTTTACAACAAATTTAGTTATAAACAGTATAAAGTTTAATTTTTACTATAAATTTAGTTATGAACAATATAAAACTCTCACATGCTACAATAACAATAAAAAAAATTGCTACAGTTTAAAGTTCTCACATGCTATAGCAAAAGTGGTTTTAACCACTGGTTCCTACTACTCTTCCAAACACCCTTTAAGAGCTTTATATTATAACAATTTTTTATTATTATTGTAATATGTAAGGGTTTTATGTCGTTCATAACCAAAAAAATGGTTTAAATCATAACGGACAAAAAGACACTTTTAATTATACTCTAATATAGTATTGCTTAAACTTTGAAAATGGTTGATTCTATTTTTTTAGGAGAGGAAATAGTTGATTTCATTTCTAAATTATATACATAAATATATATTAAAAAAACACTTTAAATCAACCCAATTCTACAAGTGTCATCTTCTTACTTATTAGTTTTGTCTTATTATCTTTTAATTGTTTAGAGAATATTTGATAACATAGTTAGAATCAAAACATTATACCATATAAGAGCTTTACACTGTAGCAAATTTTTGCTTTAGATTGTAGCATGTGAGAACAAAACCTTAAAAAACATAAATAAAAACAAAAAAACTGTTTGCAGATATGTTGACTTAAAATTAGTAGTTTGAAGGGGATTACAAAATTATTATAAAATTATAAATAGTGTCGAGTTATCATTTTTGTTAATATTATATATTAAGGTAGTGGTTTTTAGACCATTTTGAATAATTTAAGAGGTGAAATTAATCATTTTCAAAATTTTAGAGTAGGTTAAATTAGAATATATAGTTTAGAGGTGTTTAAGAAATTAATCCTTAAGTTAGTTCTTTCTCTTTTGGTGTTGAAAATTATTTTTGGGATGCAAATCAACAAATACTCATTTTTTCAAACTGAAAAATAAAATATATAACACTGCAAAAACTCTTAAAAGTACTGACTTTTTTTTTATTAGAGAACAAATTATCACACTCATGTTTTAATTTATCATTTTTTATTATTTTTTAAATTTTACTTTGTAACATTTTGTAACCCAAACAGTCACTTTATTTTTTTTTTCTCGAGGGAATTAGTTAGTAGGCACTTTATTTTACATCCTATTTAGGAATAAAGGTTTTTTTTCATCATTTTAGGAATAAAGTGCATAGTCTAAACTGATGGGAAGAACCTAAACATTGTAACAATTTAAATTATGTGAGAAAAATATTGCACTAAAACTAAATTAAACTATTTGCATGTATATCAAATCCAAAATGGAAATCCCAATAAAAAGTCCAAATTGAAAGAGGTTTATTTTTTATTTTTTATTTTTTATTTTTTATTTTTTAATTCCTTGTATACTGATGTATTTACCCAAAGTTCTTGTTTGAAATTAGTTGGTTCTAACTAACTTTTCAGTTAAGAACAGTGTAGAGATCTCACATACTACAGTAAAAGCAAAAAAACTTTTGCAACAATATAAAACTCTTACATGCTATAACGTTTACAGTTTTAACTAATAGTTTTATTCATCATATCAAACACCGTAAATTTCACAAAAAGAAATAACGAAAATAAAATTTTACCCAAAAAAGAGTGGCGTTGAACTGCTGGGACAAGATCAAGCGCCCCTGGTTTCTCTTTTTTTTTTTGCTTGTTTTTATCTTTATTTTCTTCTTAAACATGGAAAGAGGAAAAGTCAAAATATCAAACGAATTGATTCTTTTTAATCCTTTTGGTGCTCCTGACTCCCAGTGACAAGATTCTTACACGTAAGAATCTAAGATTAAGTTCCCACCGCCAGATCAAGTCTTTCCACGGATGGTCCCCGCGGAAAGTGTAAGATCCAATCACCCAACTTACAAGGTTTGGTCATAGAAACCCAAAAAAAAAAAAAAAAAAGAAAAAGAAGGGTCATTTAAAAAATAAGAATAAAGGGACATTTCCAAATGATGGATGGCTGGATGGCCCAACCGTGGTCGTAAAATCTATTCAATTTTTTTTTTTTTTTTTTTTTTTACAAATTTGGCAACTAAGAAAGAAACACATATTAGTAAGTCTCTTTTTCAGTTCTTATCAGAAAAATTACCTAAAAATAAAACAAAAATACACCTTTATTTTGTCTGATGTGTATAAAGCTTGTCGAGATCTTAGTTTGAACTTAAAAAAAAAGCTACTTTGATTTTATTACAATGTTTTTTTTATATAAATTATAGATTCGAACTATGTTCCGCTCATAGAAAAGCAACGTCCTCTATGCATTCCCAACGTTGGATTAGCGGAACAAGTTGAGCTACCAAAGTTTTGCGGCGAAGATCCAAGGACAATGAAATTAAAGTATGGCCTCCGTTTATTATATTGTAAAAAAGAGAAATTTTTTCAAGAAAGAAACATCCACAAAAAGTTAATTTGAGGAAATTAGAATGTGGGTGGACATGTCGAGGTCCTTTCATCAGCCTTTCGCAATGAAAAATAAAAATGAATAAAAAAAGGGGAAAAAGAATAGAAAGAATATGCCCACTAATATTCGGTTCCTACGTCACACGTGCTACGTTTCATGCACGTGCCCTTTCAGGTGACAACCAACTAGTCATAATAACAACCACAATATTAATATCAATAATGGTTGTCACCTTTATGATTATTTTTTAGCATTTTGCATGGTTGTCCGCATCATACATTAGGGAAACAAAGCTCATTTAACTTTATGAGCATATGCGATATGTCTAATGGGCCCCACAAGATCTTCAACCTGGGAAACTTCTCTACTCAATTACTAGTTATCTTTTATAAATATATAAATAAATATATAAATGGAATTTATGTTTTTTGGTTATTATATTATTTTATTGATTATGGTCATGGTGGATCAAAAACTAAAACGACATCGATATTAATGGCAGTAATATATGCAACAAGGACGCAAAGGTTTGGTGATTGTGGTTTCAATTATGTATTTATTAGGGAATTATAAATTCATCATAATTTGGTGACCAATTAGTGGCAGGGCAGATCAAAACGGGAAAGTTTAATGCTAGAAGATCTTTATAAACTAATACGAGATTTGCACCTTTAAGAATTCATGAATAGTGAACCCATTTGCGAGTTTGGGGTCTCACAAATCATAAATAAGTTTGAGAATATTGATTACCTCAACTATATGCTTAAATTCTTAGTTTAAAAAGTAAATAAAAAACTAGGCTCAACTTCTTTTTGTCTTTACTATTATGATCACTACTTAATCTAGTTGTCATCTAGTTTGTATTATGAAATCAAAGTCAACACACATGTTTATTTGGTGAAAAGAAGAGAATTAATTAAAATGTTTGTAGCGCCACTTTTATATGCGTAATAGGTGTTTAAGTAGTCATATCTAGCTTTACTTTAATTTACATTTTTACTATGATGATTAACAATTTATTATGAGGTTTGATAGTACAATGGCACTAAAGTTCATTCATAGGCCAACAATTTTAACATGTTCAAAGTGCTAAAAGAAGAGATGATTGATATCATCTCTCGTCTTCTCTTATTTGTTTATAGTAGAAATTCAATTCAACTCAAAAGACGGGTTTAGTTTCACACTCTCCATACCACAAGTCTAACATTGTTTTGATAGTGATCTTAAAGTAGGACTATAGAGTATCGAATGTTAGACCACCGTATAAGTAGTAATTAATTTTAAAATATGAATGAGAAGGAAGTAAGTGGGGGGCGTTGGAGTACACTTGGGTTGGGACCTAAATAGGAAAAAGGAAAAAGGAAGGTTCGTGGGGAGAAAAAGCGGGTGGGAAAGAAAGAAGGCAGAAGCAAGAGTGGGGGGTATTTTGTGGTTGTGGGGTTTGTCTGCCTCCGCAATCATCCTACTCCTTGGATTTTTATTCTCCCCTAAAAAGCTTTTTGGCTGATGGGCTAGGGTTTGCCACGTTCACTATATATTTTGCCACTTCTTTTGTTATCTCTCCTCCCCCGCCTGCTCTAGTTGCGGCCCCTTGTTCCCGCGAATTAGCTTAGTTTGTCTCTATACATTTTCAAATATATCAAAATATCAGAATCAAGCACGATGTAATTGCGTAATAATTTTATAACTTAATTACTTTATTCTTATTTTCACGCTTTCTCGTATTATATGTGTTCAACCTAGTATGTCTAAACACGAAATACTTGAAAGGCAAGATGCAAATTCTTGTCAACCTAGTTTGTTTTATAGACTTAAAAGGCTCAAAATCTACGAAAATCTATACATTATATATATATATATATATATATATATTTAAAATATTTTTCCCTTAGAATATTATTACATCTTCCACAAGGGTTATATTACGCACCACAACCACCTTTTTTTTAAACTCAAGACAGAGTTTAAAACTCTACACCTTCTTGTGATAGAACCTGGAGTAAAATTATTGCTGATTTTAATTTTTAATTCAATTTCACTTGTACAATTTTTTAAAAAAGTCAAAATGATTAAACAAAGCCGCGAATAATGAAAGGCAATAGGGAAAACAAAAAGAAAAAGAAAAAAAAAGTCATATAACTACAACAATAATCAATAATACAAATGTCCATTTCTAATTTATCCACCTTGCGGCAATGAATAGAAAAAGGTTGTTGCAGTAAATATTTAGTGGTGCAAGACAAAGTTCTCATCAGGCAAAGAATAATAATGTATCAACCCTTTATAGATCCTTTAGTTCAATATCTCAGCCAATGTTATAGCGGTAAACACTAGAAAAAGAGCTCCTCCAATGTAGGCAATTGCCTGTACAAGGAAACCCAGCAAAAAAAAAAAAAAAACCAAAAAAAAGAGACCATAATTTTAATTGTGGAAATTCCATGCAAGTCAAGATACTTTCAAGAATTACAACTTGGACCACTAACATAAAGCAGTGGAATCAAAATGGTTCGACATATCACATACAGTATATATATATATATCTATCTAACCTAACCTATAAAGGGTCTATTGCTAGTACCTGGGAAAAGTTGCGTGGGAAATGAAACTTTTCTTGTCAATTAAAGGGCCTTTTTCTCTTCTAAAGTCTGTAAAGATTATGCTGCCAACACACTTAGGTTTCTATGTTGTGGAACTATTCATTGTTTTTCTGAAAGAATGCACTGGCTGGATTCCATGTTTTCTGTCTTTGGTGTTCTTGCCCTGTCAAGTTTTGTGTCTCGTGCTTGTTTGAAAAATGGTTATTTTATCACGGTGGGATCTAGCCGAATCGCTCTTCGCATTATTTTGTGGCTGTAGTGTGCAAAAAAGAGTTTCCAAGTGGGAGATTTTGCTTTTGAGTGTATGGAGCCTGATTATCGTCTCGATGCAGAGATAGATAGGACTCAAGGCTAAAATTTTAGCAAGTACAATGGGCACCGGTTTTTGGTATTTCAAGTTAAAGAGAAACACTGAGAGATGTGAGGTGTGTGATTATGAAACAGTTAAAAGTGAACATAGTTCTCACGATAAGATTAAATCACTATAAACCTTGTGTGTGTGAGTTTGTCATTTTTTTTTTTTTTGCTCTCGTTGGTAAAGAATTATGGCATTCCATAATGTAGAGAAGATGTATGTGTTAAGAGTTCAAGGTATAAAGTAAACCTTCTCTGATAACAATGAGCCCAATAAAGAACCTCCCAAAACAGCAAGCTGCAAGGCAAGGGAATTTGTCAAAATAGCTTTAGAAGTTAGGACCACAAAGTTTATTGTACGATGTGACAAAGAAAAGAGCAAGAAGAGTTGGTCAGCTCAGAAAGGGAGGGAGAGAATCTATGCACAAAAACTATTAAATATGGGCAATGGATCTGCAAAACATTTTATTTTTTTGCCCCAATGCCCTGGTATGTTACAAATTAAAAAATAAAGAGAATTATTGAATTTTGTTGAAGGAAACTTATCAAATTTATAGCTATCACAGCCTTATTAAAGAAAACAAAACCCATGATTGAAAGAGTATTTTTCAAGTTCAAGCTACCTAGCTTCTTGTTAATAAATTTGTATAAATTATTGTCATTGCATTGTTGTTGATATTTTGTTCTTTTTTTTTTTTTTTGTTTGGTTGCTGAGATTAATTGGTTTTGTTGGATTAAAAAAAGGAAATATATATTTAAAAAATTTACCAAGGTAGCAACTCCATAACCAGCTAATGCTCCTGCGATGACTCCAAGGGGTGAAGAGGCAGCAGCAAGTGCTACGCAAGAAGCAAAAGATTGTCCTGTTAAGGAACATGACCGGGAAAAGAGACAAGAGTGGGACCCTTGTGCTACGTCTTGTTAACTAAATTTAAAAGCAAAAATATAAAAAATTATAGGTTTGGCTTAAATCTAGCACCTGATTAGTACAACATTTGTAACTTTCTTCATTCACAAATATAACTTTGTTTGTATGTTCATGTAATACTTAATTTGTTAAAATATAGCTTACAATGTTACACGTTTTGGACTATATTTGTTAAGTATACAAACGAACAAATTGAGTGTTACATGAACACGCACATAGAGTTACATTCATGAACAAAAAAGTTGCAAGCTTCGGGCTGGTTCGAGTACCGGACTAGACACCTCTCAAGAAGTGAGAAAAACTGTGAAAAGTATGGGAAAAAGGATAACATGGAAACAAATATATAAAAATGTAAACCAACGACAAAAAGGACAAGAACATAAAAAAGAGAGCCCTTTAGCTCAATGGAAATTGTAAAAGTATTCCATAGTGTTTGACCATTACAAATCCTTCATTAGAATTTAGTTTGCTTCACATGGTATTATTGCACATTAGATATTCCTTCAGATGAATCAGATACTAGGCACACATAATGGACAAGTACCCCATTCCCAAAAGGATGCCAAAAAAAAATGTCACTTCTAACGAATCTTTTCATGCAATTTAAATTTTCATATCTCAAATTCTACCCTCTTCAAGAAATAAGCCTTAAAGAAAACATAAAATAGGGGGACAAGAAGAACCATTGAGATTGGTCATCCACCTGAGGAAGGACTATCTCCTCCTAGTTGGAAATTTAAAGCAAGAGTGAAAGAATTTTTTAGAAAATATGAAACACTAATAGCAAATCTCAGCTATGAATCTTTTCTCTTTTTCATTTTAAAATGAAACCTTGCCACCAGTTACAAGTTACAACTTACCTATTGTGGAGAAAAATGATTTGTCACCCCACTCAGCAACAAAAACTAAGAAGAAAGTGCCGAGGGTAGTGTTGGCAGCAGCTAACATCCCGGCACCATTTTCCAAAATTTCCGAAATAGCTAACTCTGCCTGATTCAGAATCCAAAATTTATTGTAAATCGAGTCTTACTGTGAAAGAGCTTAGGAAATAATTTCAAATAATTTGGAAAAAGAAGACAGAAAGATATTGTTAATTTTTAGTGTGGTTTATTAAGTTTGCGATAGATCATCTCTATGGCAAGAAAAGTACCTAAAGAAGGTACATTTTACTGGGGCATGTTGTTAGAAATTGTATGGTATCACCTCTTTCTGTTCATCTTCTGCTTTTAGAGCATCACTTGAGCTGGCATCGAGCAAGGTTGAAACCCCAAAATAAACCAGATATTAAATGTAATTTTCATTTTAAAAAAATAAAAGCGTATGTTTCTGTTGCTATAGTAAAATGAATAATGCTTGTCCATAAGTAGGCATTATAGTTTCTACTTTTGAATTTCAAGTTACAAGATGAAAAGCTACCAATAGAATATCTGCAGCAATATCATCCAGAAGTAAATCATTCCCACCAAACCTGTGATCAAAGATTATATTAGAACAAGACAAACAGATAAGAAGCTCGTTTGGGACCTAATTCAAAC
>CAMOHE010053930.1:11972-33952 GCA_946598075.1 Artocarpus hirsutus
TAAAGGCTATCAGATAAGGTTGCCCAATTAAAAGTGATCAAATTTGGGCTTTGGGCTTTTAATGCATCATTAAGTGTGGGCCTCCTATGTGTAGAAACCAAAAGGGTAATTACTAATTTTATGATGGGCTAAATTGGTAATTAAGGATAATTGCTAGGGTTTGGCAATTATATAAAGGGGTTGTGGTCCCCAAGTCGGTACGTACATTATTTTGTCTGTTCCCCATCTACAGAGAAATCACAGAGCATTTTGAAAGGAGGATTTACGTACCAGACTTGGAAGATCCTCAACCAAGAGACTCAAGAATCACATTCAACAATGGATTCAGGTTAGCTTCCGCATCTTATTGATATTCTTGATGATTTGACATGAATGATCCTGGGTAATGATGGTTTTCATCACAGTTTTGTTCTAACATTATGGTTTCTACGTTTGAATTTCAAGTTACAAGATGAAAAGCTACCAATAGAATATCTGCAGCAATATCATCCAGAGGTAAATCATTCCCACCAAACCTGTGATCAAAGATTATATTAGAACAAGACAAACAGATAAGAAGCTCGTTTGGGACCTAATTCAAACTAAAGAAAAGTTTGTTCGTGCTTATTTTGCTATAGTGTTTTGTCTCTCTGGAATTTAAATTGCCAGACTATGTTCCCAAACGAATGGTGTCATTTTAGGCAAAGTCTTATTTCTTTAGTTCTTAAAGATATGGAGTCTAGGGATGTTTCAGGAACCCAATAATAGTTTTCCAAAAGCCAACAATATAAGCTGAACTACAGGGTTTATTATAGATAGATATTCAAAACCAAAAAAAAAAAGAAGAAAATTAAAAAGAGAGAGAAAGAGCATAAGTTTATGTCTGCCATTGAGCCCGATTGGACGCCTGCCTACCTCAATGTATGAAAGAAGGCAGAAATAAAATATTACTATTTTCTTGGTGAGAAGAGAAATTCAGTTGCTTTAGAAAAGTTCCTACAATTAAGGCTGTATTTGGTAAGAAAGCAAGGTATATAACTTAGGTGAAGAAACTATAGATGAAAGGGAGGAACTTTCTCTAGAGCTTGTTTGGTAGGAGGGAGAGGAATGATAGCATTAGACGAAGGATTTTGAGTCTCTTGGTTGTTTAGTAGGAGAAAAAACAGAACGAAATAGATTGAATCAGGATCTTAAATTCTTTAAAAAATTAAGATTTTAACCTAGATGAGAGAATCCATACTAAACACAATAAGAGAAACTAAGAAAGGTCGTCTAATTCCTCCCCATTTCTCTCACCTCAATCATGTACCTTTCTTTACTTCTTATTTTCTTTCTTTCTTACCAAACATAGCCTCATTGTGTTTGGTATGTATTCCTTTCTAAATCCTTCCTACTTTGGAAGGATCAAAATTGGAGTCTAGAGAAGGATTTTGAATCCTTTCGTCTAATCCATTCTCTCCCTTCTACTAAACAACAATAAGTCTTAAAATCCATCAACTAATCTTTCCACTTTTTCCCCGCCAAACGAGGCCTTAAAACTATCCAGTTTTTCAAAGTGTTGTCTATTAGATTTCCACTGTGAAAACAGTTAGCAATATCTGTGATCCACATCCATTTTTATATAGCATGGTTGCAACTAAGACAGTAAGATGATGATTCATGAATAACTCACGTAATAAAGAAAGTTGCCCTTTATCAGATTAAACACAATATGGTACATTAAAATTTGCCAAAAATGGGGAAAACGCTTGAAATAATGGTGATTTAGATATGAATCTCTTCCTTTTTTTTTTTTTTATAAGATTATAACTGCTGTACAGGACTAAAAGTTTAAAAGGCCATGCTTCAAAATTATTTGGCTAGAATACAAACTAATAGATGGTCTAAGACTAATGTCAAAGATAGACATAATTTGTCTAATTGTATACGAGTTTGTCCAGTATTATTAACCACTTTAAGAACTTGAACTTGATGTCATATCTTATGGAATTTATGCACGGAAATTAATGCAAAAAAATAATTATGCAAAGGAAATCTAAATCACCAGGAGCTTACAGAATAACATACGCAAGCGCACCAAAAGTCCCCGTGACAACGACAGCCGCGGAATTCCTAGCTGCTAATAGAGCCTGCAAAGAACGTCGTATTTAGCTAATATCAAAACTGTACAAGGTCTGCAGAGGAACCACAAAAACACTAACGAGTATTTCATTAACTGCTAGAGTTTCATCAATTTTTTGTTGACTATTTCTTTTCTTTTTTTTTGTTCGTTACAAAGCATCTTTGTCAATGAATCATGCCTAAATTCTTGGTAAAAAGTATACATCAGAACTTTTTGCATATGTCAGAAAAATTAAATTCTTGAAAATGCATTTAGCAGACGCCGCATCCAATCGTGTGAGCACGAAAAATCATCACCACTGGCGTGAAGCGTAATGGGGTCATTGAACGCGATCAAGTCCACAAAATGGAATTGGTTTGCCAATGTGGCCGTGTTGGCCCAAGCTGGAGCGCCTACAATGGCTAATGTAGAATTTTGAGCATTCTTTCCATTATATAAGACGTCATGAGAATACACTACCAACCTTTTGCACAGCTTTTTTGGGTCCCGAATTCTCTTGCCCCTTGTGGCACTCGAGCCAGAGATGAGGAAGAGGAGAGGAAGACAGGAGAAATATATTTCACAGACGCCATTTCTTGGTCAGGAGGAGGGCTAGCTAGGACAATGCTCTAGGGAGGGTGTGCGATGGTTCTCATGGTCCGAGCTCCATTATATGAGGGTGCAAATTTTTTTTTAAAGCTCCTCTTTTTTAGGAAGAGCCTTCTAATTTCTAAGGACAAAGTTTTCTATAATGTATTTCATAAAATCCTAGGAAAGTTAGAAAATACACCCCTCTTTAATTCACCTTTTTTAGTGCTTATACCTATTTGGGAATATGGTTTGAATTTTTTTTTTTTTTCAAATCACTTTGTTACAGTATTTTTTTTGTAAAATTTAAATTAGTATATCGTTGTATGTTCAAACCTTTAATTTGAACTATATTTCCTTAGTTTTGTGCCTTTCTCTTTAAATGCGTTATTTAGGTAGTGTCTACAGAGGACAAGTACTGATTTTTTAAAAATTAAGAAAAACATGCTTTTCTAAACAAACCAAACCATTAGCTTGTATAAAGACAGCCTAAACATCAGGTATAACATTAAACCAAAACGAATCAATATGATAAGAAATAGTAAAGTTCACCAAAATGTGAGCTACCAAGTTCACTGCAATATCATCTATAACATCAGCTTCCGGAGCCCGTGTCGCCAACTCTTTGAAAACAAGAACCACATTGGTTTATCTACTTTAAATTTATACATTAAATTTACATAAAAACAACATAAAACATTTATGTCCTCGAAATAGTTCTATGCTACAAGCCTACAATCAATAAAGTCCTACAAAATAAAAAACACATCCAACTAAAAACATATGTAAAAAGTAATAATTATTGGGCATGTGTGTTTGAGATTCATTTTTGATTAACATTAATTTGTGAAAAAATCTATCATGTTTGTTTGTTTCTATCGTGTCGTAGTACGCATTGTCAGGTTTAATGTAGAGCTATGTCGTGATCATCACTCTTTTGGTTTTGGCAAAATCATGTGAAGGTGAACAAGTAAATGCATTGTGCGTACTTGGAGCGCACTAAATTAGTGTTGTAATAAATATGATCTCGTCGTCAAAAATAATTCTCATCAATATATTGGAGCGGATCTAATTAGTATTTTTAGCGAAGACTTGATCACATTAACAAAATAAGATATCCACCTTATTTGCCAAAAAACACAAAATAGAAAATAAAACAATAAAGATACATTAAGATCTCATAGGTGTTGGGAAAATCATGTTTGCATAAATGAAGGAAAATATAAAAGGATATTTATCTTTTTATAACTTTTATTTTAAGTTAATTCAAAAATTGTACTTTTTATTTTTGATCTCATTGAATGTATAATTTTATATTAGAGCTAATATATAAATCTATATTTTACTTCAGTCAATAGTTAATTTTAACCTTTAAAATAATGAAAAAATTTTAAGTAAAGAAAAAAATTAAAACTTTGAAAAAATAAGAAGAAAAGAAAAAGAAAAAAAATACATAAAACACTCATTTAAAGGTACTCTATACATTTTTGAAGTCAAAAACCTTCATATACAGTTTTAGTTTTTTTTTAGTTTTTAAAGTTCTCTTATTTTTCAACTTAAGGGTATTTTAGCTAATTTTTTAGGTCAAAATTGATTATTGATAAAGAAAATGTATAAATTTGTGTATTAAATCTAATATAAAGGTATATATTTAATAAGATCAAAAACTAAAAGTATGGTATGTGAATTAACCTAAAATGCATGATGTAAAAAGTGAATAACCCAAATATAAATGCAGATCTCCGTGGGACATATGTCGTTATTTCTGTAGAAACAAAAAGTTTTATACCATGTCATGGCTAGATCTATGTTGTGCACAAGCAAGCCTGCGTACCTAAAAACTAATCTTTATAGCCCCCAACAACAAATAGCTTATTTGAAAACCTGATTGGAACTATATTTTGCGATTCTAACTAAAATTACTTCATTACTCTTTCTCTTAAAATTTTAACTACAACTTGAAAAACCACAAATTGTAATACTGACTACATTCCTAAATGGGCTAAAAATATTTACTTTGTACTTTTTTTCTTCTCATATATTTACTTTATACTTGTTTTTACATAGCATATTACGTTACTGAATTACAAGTACACCTTTATGTGTAACGCCTTAACCTCTCATGGGCCCATCTAGCGGGACTCTAGTATAGTCAGATTTTATATTCATTATTTATGTGTACTATCTCCTCTTGGCACCTAGTGGGTCTCAGGTTTTAAATTAAAGTTGTAACAACACTTGTAACAATGTAATTGCAATTCCAACAGAGGTAATTAGTGAGAACAAAACTTAATTTAAAATCATTTGATCTAAAAGAAATACAAAAATCAGAAACAAGTGAACCACAAAAACGACTAGTACTTCCAAAAGTGAACCCCAAACAAAAAAAAAAAAAAAAGGAAAAAGAGAGAAACCCTAATTAAGCAACTATTAAATGTATTTTTTTGCCAACACTCATAGAGCTTAATATCAACACGAAGCCTGAAGTAAACTTCCCCTTCAAAAGCATCAGTCATCAAAGTGGCAATCCCTCTAGCCATGAAGACATCTCCGGTCCCGCTGATGACCGAAATGTCCCTAGTCTTGTTCATAAGAGGATCTGCCCCAGCAAAGTTGATGCTTCCCTTATTCTTCGTTGAGTTGAACACAAAGGAGAACCCAAGCCAAGACGTGAACATATCTTTCTTGTCATAAATATAGAACCCTTGGGCTCTACCAACTGGGGTTGAGTGCAAATTATTGTCAAGCGTAATGGGGTCATCAAACACAACCACGTCACCAAATGGCTTTGCCCCGCCAAAATGGTCCTATTTCCCCAAGCCGGTGCGCCCACTATGCTTGATGTTGCGCTTTTGGCATTCTTTCCATTGTATAATATGTCATGGAAATAGCACCATCCTTTTACAAGGCTTGATGATCCGTGGGCGATCGATTCTCCTGCGCCCGGCGGACATGGAATGCAAGCCGGAGATGAGGAGGAAGAGAAGGAAAAGAGCCAAAATGGACTTTGGATTTTATGCCATTTTTTTCCTCTTAGGAGACTTTAAAAATGTAACAATATTGTTCTTTTGTGGATATGATAGGTTTTGCATGGAAAGGGTCCCCTTATATAGGGAATTAAATTTATTATTTGTTTTTAATTTTTGGGTTCTCTTTTTTCCTCATATTAACCTTTGTTTTGGTTATACTTACTATTATTGAATGTGCTTCTCATAATCATTTCATACGTGTTAAATGCAAAACATAGTCATGGGGGACCAGATGCACATCAATCAGGGAATATGAAGTTGAGTTGGTGGAGCAGGCCCAACAATAATTAATTAATTATATTTTCAGATTGATTTGAATGAAATTATGCATTTGCTATTACATTAATGTAAAAAATATTAAACCTTGCAACTAAATTTACTAAGTTTGTGAATAATTGAAAGTTAAGTTCTGAATAGTTTATCACAGAGATGGAATCAATTACTATTAAACTACTTCCAGCATATATTTTAATGCATAGGATACACTTTAATTAGTCCATGAAGTGTTTAGTCCTATTTTTTAGTTTATTTTTGAGTTGAACTCTATTGCCTTGCATGTACTTTTTTTTTTTTGGGGCTAAGAATTGCCTTATAAGGGTCTAGTCCTATTTTTAAGTTTATTTTTGAGACTACAAGAACTTTGATTTTCCATGACCAAAAAAATTAGTCACAAAATATAGTGTATTTGGTCACTAAAGATTTCGTCATAACCAAAATTTTTTGGTCACAAGCTGGTCATGGTATGCCAGTCACTTAAAGTTTCCGTGACCAAAATAAGTTTTTTGTCACAAATTATTTCGTGTCCAAATTTAATCACCAAAAAAGGAGTTAGGGGTCTTTCCCACCTCAATTATATGACCAAAATATTTGGTCACAGAAGCATAGGCCGCAATATGAATTTTTTAGTCGCCGATAAATCTACAACCAAAAGATAATTTGGTCACAATATGTTTTTGTGACCAGTTTTGACAACCAAATAATGTACATAATTGGTCACTAATTGTTTCGCGACTAAAATTTGTTCACAAAAATTACCCTTTGGGCGGCCAAATTATTTATATATTTGGTCAAGGATTGTTTTTATGACAGAATTTTGGTCACAAAAAAATACACTTTTGGTCTCCTAATTTCGCTTTTAACAAGTCTTTCTTTTTAGTAAATAATATTGAATTGTTTACAAACAAAATATATATTAATTAATGCGAAATTCAGCTATGTTAATGCATAATAATCTATTCATAAGAAACACTAACATCTAATAAGCATAGTCATACAAACTTAAATCAACATAAACATATATGTACCCACAAAAAAAAAAAAAAAATAGAAAGTGATTTACATTTTCCTTCTACCAAGTAAACCAAAAAAGAAAGTGATATAATCCTAAGAAGCATAAAAGACCATGAAATTCCATCCTCAACATCAAAAGTTATAGCTTCCTTGGCATGTTGAATGCTTTCTTGAATGAGTTCTGCCTGATTCTCAGTACCTAGCAAAGTGGATGGAAATGTTACATGATTTGACGAAGCACGCAATTTGAAGGCCAAAGTAATATCCTCACCCACCCTTCATCTTGTCGAATGGACAAAAAAAATGAAGCTCATAACTTATTCTTACAACAAGATAAACAAGCCTAATGATCACATCAAAAAAGACAATCGTCTCCCAAAACAAGCACAGAAGAATAATGGTAAGATAAAGCAAACAAAAAAACATGAGGCGACAGATTTTAAACGCTCTTACTTATTCAAAGAAAGTTACTGCGAAGAAGTAGCAGAAGTGAAGAACAGGCAAGGCAAAACAGCATAACAAGGATTTCCACTGAGTTCTATCTTCGTATCTCTATCTGATAAAAATTTGGTCACAGAAAGTTTTTTTATTTTATTTAATTAATTAATTAATTTTTTTACGTTTTAGTGACTAAAATTTGGTCATGGAAAACTACTTTTTGTGACCAAATTTTTTTGGTTACTGAAAGGTTGGTCACAGAAAGTCAGAATTATTATAGTGACACTTTACTTTTTTTGGCTAAATATTGCCTTATATTCATATGATCGCTATAGCTAATTAGATAATCAATTCGTGTTTTTTGTGGAGCACATTTTGTTTTTTATAAAAAAGACATTAAAAAAGCACTCTCAAACATAACAAAACCATTTGACTTTCGTGATTGTATTAATTGGTCCTGATGAAATGTTCTTGAGAAATCACACAACAATTCAATGATGTTATGACCCAATAGTAGATGCAGAAAACTAGATTAGCAGGCTGTATATTCAAAAAAATAAAAAAAGATTAGCAAGCGGGTGCTATCTAGATTACCAACACCAATGCATCGGTTCTCCATCGGAATTTTGTAGTTAAACGTGCTTGGGAGAGTGTAGTGCTAGAATAGATGATCTTCTCGGAAGTCTTAGTGTTTCTCCTCCCTTTGAAAGAAAAAAAAAAAAAAAAGATCAGCAAGCTACGCCTTAATTAATTTCGTGATCTAATACAATGTTATGGAGTGGTTTTCATGGCAGCTAATTTACTGTAACTTTTCTAACGTTAACATTATTCACAATTTGACATACAATTTGCTAGAAGTGCCATTTCACCAACTTAATTACTAGGCCCCACTAAACTTTGGTGGATGAATATAATAATTCATGAACCAACATTCATTCGGTTTGACGTGCTAATCCTGCCAGAATCATTCAAATAACTTCCCATCTTGGAAAAATGAGGGGAAAAAAATGTTCTACGATTAAAAGATAAGTATTGGATGTACATATAAAGACATTAATCATAGTCTCCAAAATCCTATAATAAATATTTCAGTACATGAGACGTACTAGCTAGCTATACCATCTAATTTAAGCAAGTTATAATAAATGAAAATTAGTTGCTATTAAGTTATGGAGCTAAATTTAATAACTTGACAAAATATTGTCCTAGGTAGATTATTAGGATATAGGAAAAAACCTTTCCGGTAAGGTCACCGTGTGATTGGAAGTGGGGCAAGAAACCCCTCTCTTGAGGTGCGGATGTGGAGCTCATGGACTACAATTTTATTAGGGATAGTTTAGAATTTTACACTTGTAAAATTCGATTGTCCTAAGTTTCTTACATATAAAAGGAGGCGGAAAATAAAGGTTAGATTAAAAAATTAGAGAAAACATAGAGAATATAATGGTATGAGATTTTTCTCTTCTAAGCTTCTTTTTCATCATAATGAATCTTTTTAGCACAAAGTGAAAATTTTCCTCATCATAATTCCTTATTTTTCTTTTTACCATTTTATTTGCTCTCAGTATAGAATTAAGGCTTCTAATTCTTAGGAGTTACAACATCTTTTTGCAAGGAAAATAGGTTGCGCACAGGGGAATTGATCTCGAAAATAGAAAAAAAAAATATAAATCATCAATTATATATCCCACCAATATTAAATATTTTTGCAAAGCAATTTATCTCCGAAAGGTAAGTTGTTATATATGTGCAGTAGTTTAAGTTCCTTTCAAAAATTCCACGTTGAAAACTAAGGTTGTAGGCCGTCCTCATATAAGAGGCCGTCAGGAGTCTACTTATATATTTCTGAAAAAGAAAGAATGGTTTCAATAAATATTAAACAGTTTTTTCTCTCCCTCAACTTATGCAAGAAATTATACACATACATACATACATATTTATATATATTTTAGATAATAATTATGAGGTCTCTGTAATTCTTCGAGATGATGACAAGCAAAATTAGTAAAACTTGCTTAAAGTCTTAGACGTGATAATTTTGAGTAAGTTTTACGAGATTTTCTTGGAAATTTACAGAGACTTAATTATAATTATTATCTGAAAATATATATATATATATATATATATATATTTGTATATATGCATATGTATATCATACAGAGTGGGCATGTCTGTCAACTAAAGAGGCTAGCAGGAAGAATACACAATCGTGCATACGATTGGTAACAGGGAAGAAAAGGGTGTAATTGAAATTAAAAGTAAAAGCTATGGAGGAGGCACAAGAGAACTGGGAATTGATTAATAACCGCAAACTATTTTTTAGCAATATGTCAAAAAAATGTAGAATTAGATAGAGAATTTTTTCATTATAGTTAGGTTGAAGCTAAATAGAATTTTTACAGTTAGTTCCTAACAATCAATTATGCTGTAGCTGGGAGACGTAACAAAGTATGCAAATATGTTTGTCTTCACATTGAAGCTAGCCTTAGTTTTGTTTCCCCTTACAAAAAGATTTCACACATCCATAGATATGACCACATTTTATTAAAATGCAAGGATACCGATAGTACTAAGCACCATACCTTAATAAAATGTGGGTCTATAAGATGAGATTTATAAGTAGAACCTACCTTCTATCATAGTTGTGGTGTTTAATACCAGTGTGTCCCAAGTATTTTTTAGACAAATAATAAACAATATTATGATCCTAACTACTGTGATCTTTTTATTAACAATACTTGTAAGGCTGAAGCCTAAAAGGTAATTTATGAAATGAGACTTGACAGCTATATATACACTGAGTACAACATGGATTTGTACAATAAGCTATGGTATTTGAGATATTGTAACATAAGAAAAGATTGTAAAAAAGTTGACTGAAATTGACAGCTAAGTAAGTCTTTTTTTATTGGTCGAGAATGTATAATTTTTTTCATCATCACATATGTGGCGGCAAAAGTGAAAGTGATCACCTTTCTCTCATGAACTTACACAAAACGCAAGCAATTGAAACCATTCATAAAAATAAAAATGACTTACGGTGAAGCTCATTTTCATTTTACCTTTTTGATTGTAAAATTGAAAAGGAAAATGTTATCAAACAAATTCTTCAAATTAATCATTGATCTGCAAATTTCATGATCACCAACACTCATACAACTTGATATCAGCTCGAAGCCTGAAATAAACTTCACCCTCAAAAGCATCAGTCATCAAAGTAGCAATCCCTCTAGCCATGAAGAAGTCACCAGTCCCTCCAATCACCGAAATGTCCCTAGTCTTGTTCATCAACAGATCCGCCCCGGCAAAGTTCAAGCTTGCCTTGTGTTCCGTTGAGTTGAACACAAAAGAAAACCCTAGCCAAGCCGTGAAAATGTCTTTCTTGTCATACAAGTAAAACCCTTGGGCTCTCTCAACCGGGTTTGAGTGAAGATTGTTGTCCAAGGTAACAGGGTCATCGAACACGACGACGTCCCCGAAATGGTTAAGCCCCGCCATTTTCGTCTTGTCGGCCCAGCTCGGAGCACCTACGACGGCCGAGGTCGCGTTGTTCGCGTTCTCGCCGTTGTAAATGATGTCATGGAAGTAGAAAACAAGCCTTTTGCAAGGTTTGTAAGGTTTTATTTTTTGGGCGGTTAGAGCAGATGAAGAAATTGATAGAAAGAGTAGGAAGAAGAGGAAGAAAAATGGGAAAAGATGAGCTTTGGCTTGGATATTTTTCAATTAGTGCTACTATAATATATACAAGGGTTTTGTTAGGATGATAAGTGTATTATGCAATCAAGAATATTTATTAAGTTCTGGTTTTGTTAGTGTTTAAATATTTTAGCCAAGGTAGCTTGGCGTAAAAGGAGATTTTAGTGAACCGTCCAAGGAGAAATTTTCATGCTTCTCCATGAACGACACTGTTTTGATTTGTTAGCTTAGTGTCTACGACTAAGGTGATCATTGGGCGCAGGAGACATCGACTAGCTAGCTAGGAGTACTTTAAGGGATGATTTTGAATTCCTTTAACTTTCAGAAATCGAAGCAAAAAGGAGAATAACACACGGATCACATGAAATTAAAAAGTTCTTTCCCGTGCTTTGTTTCTCTTAATACCAAATTGAAAGGTTAAATTTGCACACCAAAAAGCTTGCTATGATTGGAAATTAATTAGTTACTGAAATGTAAATGTAATAAACCAACTGTTTCCTAATATGAACACACTTGCATTTGATAACGCGGTTAGAACCACAAGTTAAAACTAATTTACTATAATGTGTGGGCCCATTACACTATAGTTTATTTAACTTTATACTATAGCACTTGAAATGACATAGTTGTAACGACGTTGTCAAACACTTTTATAATTTTATGGGCTAAAATTATGCTACTTACAAAACAATAGAGTTTGATACTAGCTTAATTTTTATTAGGATGAAAATGATTTTCCTTTTGAATATAGCTTGTCGACTGCTTTTTCAAAGTCTCTCTGATTTAATCCATTTTCGTTAATTTTCTTTCTTCCAAATATTGTTTTTACTTCAGTTGTTATTCTGAGCTATTACGTACGTTTATTTAAGTTAACTATTTCTATAAAGGGTGTATATATATGCTTATAACTTATAAGAATAATATTAAGGTTCGGAAATTAATTCCAATCCCTCTCTCACAAACACTATAAAAAAATAAATTTTTAATCACAACAGTTTTTAGCAAAATTTTTTAATCACAATAACATGTTATGACTAATGTGTATCTAGTCACAACTTTTAATTGAATTTTTGTTATGACTAAAACTTTTAGTTACGGGGCTTTTAGTCATAAATATTTTCATTAACAAAAATAACTCATGGCTAAAAGTTTTAGTCACAACAAAAATTCAATTAAAAGTTGTAACTAAATGTATATTAATCACAACATTTGTTGTGATTAAAACTTTTGTTAAAAATTATTGTGACTAAAAGTCTTTTTTTTTTTTTTTTTTGGTGAAAAGTGGTTTCTTAAAAAATGGAAACTCAATTCTTGACTCATGAAAGTATGCATGCGTGGGTGAGAAACACGGTTCTATTTACTTTTATCGTACCTGGAGAGGTGTGGGGCATTTGACAAAGTTAAGTTTAGGATCAATTTAATGCTTGTTTTAGCCTGAAAATTTGCATCAATATCACATGCTCTGTGTCCTTTTTTGGAAAAAAAAAAACTTCATTCTTGAATAATAATATTTTCATATGATAAAAAGCATGAATCATCCTTATTTATTTTGTGATATATTTTTAAAGTAAATTATATTGACACTTTCTTGTGTTTTATCCAAAAAAAAATTATAGAGACACATTTAGGATTAAAACTAATCACACTGGCACTTCTTGGACATGTCTCTATTAATTTTTTTTTTGTTTGAAAGGACAAAAATTCCTTGTTTAATCTTAGCCATTGACCTAAAAAATAAAATCCTAGCCATGGATTTGAAAAACAAAACTTTAACATTCTAACCAACTAAACAAGCAATACAAACCAATCAACCTCCCTCAAAAAAAAAAAAAAAAAAATCCCAAACAAGCCCTCTCACCTAAACATCCCTCTATACGTCCGCCCTCCATTCGCTAGCCCCCGCACATTCTAGCCACTACTTGCCCATTGTCTACCCTTGACCCGCTGCCCCTGCACATCCCACCCACCCCTCCCTTCTCTTGATGCTCCAACAACGTCACCTACCTGCCCTCCCCTAACCCTGCCCAACCCAGCCCATTGCCCACCCTTTACCATCTTTCCCACACCATCGTCCACCCTTCAGGCCCTAAACCCAGCCCATTCTGTCACCCAACCCCTCCTCCCACCATGCCCACACCCATGACTACGTTTGAATCGTGGCCGCGCAACCCAACCTCCATCGCCCCATTGCTCTCCCTACCCTGCTGCGGCCTCCTCATTGGCACCGCCCCTACGCTGGTGAACCCCTAGAATATATTAAGAGAGAGATTTGAGATTTTGGGGGTTTTTTTTTTTGGTTTTTGGTTTTCTTGTTCTGTTGTTTCTATATTAAGAGTTTCAAATCTTATACCTGGTTTTTATTTTTAAAAGTATATTTTTTTATTTTTTATTTTGTTATCATTTTAAATTTTTATAATAATTAATTTTGTAAGATCTAGTTAAGTGATATATAATACTATTTTGTCTTCGATATGTTTCATGTTATTTTTAAAAACAGTATCTTTTTTTTTTTTGTAATTTTTTTGCAATTTTTAGATTTTTGTGAAAAAAGCATTTAGATGATAATAATAATAATTAATGTAATAAGATCTAGTTATGCTACTTTGTATTCGATTTTTTTTATGTTATTTAATACATGATGAATATTTATAGCCTTTCTACATGTTACAAATGTAAATTATTCAAAAATATTACAGTCAAAAAGACATTTTTGAAAAAATAAAAGAATTAAAATATTTTTTTATCTATAATTAGAGCGAAATTTATACCTACAAGTGTGAAAAAACTAATTAAGCTCATTTTTTTGATGAGTAAGGGCAAAAACACTCTAGAATTAATTAAAAACAATTTGGCTGTATATAGGTGTACTTTGAGCATTTTAAACAATACTAACAATCAACTGTAACGGTCAATTAATAGAATTGGTCTTTCTGTAATTTAGGCAAAACATAAGAGATATCAATATAATTTATCTTATTTTTATGTAACTGTCACGTCAACAATTGCTATAAAAATAATTATTATAATAACAAGAATAGTTATAAAATACATTATCGTGATAGTTGTTATGTACTAAAAATCAAAAGTTATAGTTGTGACATAAAAGAAAACATAATTACTATTTAGTGGGCTGATCTAGATGTAATATGATATTTGTGATTTCTTTGGAATTGTTTGGAGAAAGAATAAGCCTAGCTAATTTAGACACTTCTTTATGAAGATACCAACATCTCTTTGAATTTGAATTTTACCAAGTGAGGAATATTTAGTTCTCCATGAAAGTTGATTCCGGGTGTCTAGCTCCATCAGACAGAGGAAGTTTGCTTAACTCAACGTGGGGACATATAGAACAGCTAGAAGAATTGGAGTTTCAACAAGGAGATATTCAAAGTAGCTCAATTATATGTTAAATACACTAATTGAGGTTGTCTTTAAAGTTTAGAACTTATATCATATGACTTGGAAATTCCGGAGACCAAATCATGTCATAAAGGTTGTTTTTCTGCTTGCACCAAAGCCCTTTTCGACAATATGCTTCATTAATGCGAGAGATTAATAATAATTTTAAAAATAAAATTGACGTATTATTAAGCCGTTTAGCACTTCAGTTCTAACTAAAACTTTAAGTTTAAGAACTGTATCCCGCATGTGAGAGCTTTATACTATTTACAGGTAAAATTGATAATTTAAAACTGAAATGCGAAACGGACACTGCATGTTTCAATTGATCATTAGCAGGCTGTTGTAGCTAGCCTTGCCATCATTCGTCAACTTTAAGGTGAGTTCGAAAGCTTTACAATTTGATTTGGAAATCTCAAAATCAAGCGAGACTAGAAGGAACAATATTGGACTTAGCACCATTACTATGCCTGCTTTTGTCTCGAAAAGCCAATTAAAGGGGAAGCCCTCTCTGTGTGTGTCGGTCTCAGTGTAGCATCATATTACATGTCAATTTATATAAAATTTTTTTTGGAGTAAGGACTTGCTCGATAGTAATGAAATAAGAAGTTGATTCTTTGTTTGACAATGATCTAGCAATACAGACAGTAATCTATTAGATTACTTTGACGACTATCATCGGCAACAACTAGTGATGTGTTGATTTTAAACTTTAATCTGACAAGTTGTTTTTATAATCTATCAGATTACTCCAATGGCTGACGTCGATCATCAGGGTCCTACTGAACTATGTTGAACAATAGGATATAATAGGGTAAATACCAATAGTAACCTAGTAGATTACAGCAGCTGGCTATGATTAGTGGTTACAGAGGATTCTAACGGTAATATTGGGCACATTACGGGTGGTAATCCAATATATTACTCCTGCAGCAGGTGCCGACAACCCTCATACCAATTTTAGAAATTGTTCTGATAGTATTTCATGGAATAGAGTACTAGATTTTGATTATTTCTTTTGCATATCCACGTCTTACATGCCAATAATTATCAATTATAGAATGGATGAACGTCATTATTAAAAATTATTGTAATTACTAGAATAATCTTACATGGTACAATGAGCAAGTAACAAAAAATAAAAAACAAAGTTATTTACTTTTTATATCTTGCATTTTATCTTTATTCGTAAAGCATATTTTCAGTTTTGAATCTTATTAAATATATGTGTTCAGATTACATTAATATACAAATTCATACCTTTTTCGGTCAACATGCATTTTTAACTTTTGAAATAATCAGAATACCCTTAATTTATAGGAAAAAGAAAAACCCTTAAAGAGAAAATAAAAAAAATCTAAATGAAAAAAAAACACACACACACACACAACTTCAAACTTTGATCCTCGTACCTTGCCCCACAACCACCGCCATAAATTGATATGCTTCCATTCAAATGATTACGAAGCTGCAAAACAATGAGCAAATGACCCATTTTGAACCTATGCTTACAACCACCATAACCAAAGCCCACAATAGTTCAAAAATGCTTATACAAGAAAAGGCCTCGTGACATCTGGATATCAAGAATCACTCACCTCGTCCTAAGAAATCGTACACTAGAATGTGAGACGGCGGCATCGAGCAGACTAACGCCAATTTAACCTTCTCGGCCGCCGTAACCAGCCACACAAACAAGCTGATTGGGTCGTAGGGGGGGTTTAAAAGAAGAGGAGGAGAAGGAGGGGGCAAAGAAGAAGAAAAAGAAGAAACTCTAAAGTAGAGGAGGGGTAGGGGGGTGGGTTGGGGATTTTTTTCCCTCCTGGTTTTACTTGTTTGTTTTTTATTTTTTATTTTTTTGGTGTATAGTTTGGTTGGCCCCTAATTTTGTTAAAAAGGTACAATTTGATGCTTGATTTTATAATTTAACTGGGTCTAACCTTTTAAAAATAGTGCAATTTATTCTCAACTGTTAAATTTTACCGTTAAAAAATGTTTTGACTACGTTAGTGAGGGTATTTTAGTAAAATATCTAATATGTTTTTTAAAAAATTAAAATTAAAACATTAAAAACAACAACAAGATAAAAAACAATAAATATATTATCAAAATCAATTTTTTTTTCAACTAAAAAAATTGAATAAACAAAATCAGATATAAACTAAAAAAAAAAAAATTCTACACTCCATCTCTGCTCCAACCCCTATTCAACACCCCCATCCTTTGGCATCATCCTTCCTCCTCTAGTATCCTCGCTCGTCACCAACCCACATCTATCGCAGCTCTGTCTCTTTCTCTCTATCTCGCAACTCTTTCTCTTTCTCACAGCTCTTTCTCTCTCTTGGTCTCGATCTGGGCATGATAGCACCCATATCCATCGATGAAGACTGAGTTCCACGAGGTAGGTCGCGACGAGGTTGGGTATGACGGGGGAGTAGGTTGCAACAGGGTGGGTTTCGACAGGGTGCCTAAAGGTAAGGTCTGTGACAAGCTGGGTGTGACGGAGGTGGGGCGATGAGGAGAGGGCTGTGATGGTGTTAGGCGCGGAAGACGCCGATGCGGAGTGGGGCGGTAGGTTGGGGTGGGCAATGAGGGGGGAGGTGTTGGGTTTGGGTTTTGGGATTTTTTTTTCTTTTTTTTTTCCTTTTTTTAATTTTGAATATTTTTTAGGTAAAAATCAAACCAATAGATAAATTTTGATTTTTTGAATCAATGGTTATAAATTACTCTTAATTTTTTAATGTATAAATTATTTAAAGGGTAATTTAGTAATTTCAATTAAAAAAGTATATTCGATGATTTTTAACAATTAAATTTAACGGCTAATGACTAACCTTGTGTTTGGCAAAAGTAGTCTACATCACTTTTCAGTTATAAACAGTGTAAAGCTCTCACATGTTACAGTAACAATTAAAAAAAAGCTACAGTATAAAGCTCTTACATGTTATAGTAAAAACAGTTTTAACCAACAGTTTTCACCACACTACCAAACATTTTATGAATTGCACCCTTTTTAAAAAATTAGAACCAATTAAATAAAAAAAAAAAAAGTTGGAACCAAATTATATCTTTTAAAAAAAATTAAGGACCAATCGAGCTATTTAACTTTTTTTTTTTGAGGTTTATGGCGAAGTGCAAATAAATTCTCCACTGGTGGAGAATGATCCAATGATGATGTGTAATTTTAAGTACTAATCAATTAAAAAAAAAAGAAAAGAAAGAGAACACTAATTTATAAGGTGTTTGACATGATGGTTAGAACTGTAAGCATTATACTATGAAAGAGCTTAATAATGTAGCAATTTTTTTGCTTTAACTGTAGTATATGAAAACTTTATACTATTATTAACTAAGACGTTAGTTAGAACTAATTAATGCTAAACAGGTTCTTAAAATAAGACCTACCACACATAATAACAATATTTATTCAAAAAAAAAAAGAAAACATAAAAACAAAAAATAGATCTAAAAAATAATTCCCCTGCTTCTTCCCCTCTCCACCATATTTTCCGTCAGTCCCAAACTCTTCCTCCGGTGACGACCATTCCCGCAATCGCTCAAAGCAGCACCAACCGCATACATGTCAAAACAGGAAAACGACCGCCTGCTTTCTTCCACAGTTCCACCTTCTTTCCTCAACATCCCATTTTAAAACAAGAAATCCCACACCAATACTGACGATTGAAGATTGCCACATCAAGTCTAAGACAATAAATTGAAGATTGTCAAAGATCAAAACAATCATACAATTTTTTCATAAAAAATACAATAGACTAAATAGAAAAATCATTCTCAAAAACACAATTAAATTACAAAATACATTTGATTTTACAATACAAGGAAAAATCAGTCCCAAATAAATCCAATTCACAAGTTTCACAAGATTTTCCCTACAACACAGATTAATTTTATAACCGAAAAAAATAATAATAAGTTGAAACACAGAATCTGGCGGCGGGGCAAAGGCACCATCTCGTGTTCTACCATCGGAACCCGCAGCGAGGAAGTCGCAAATGACCATCATCGGCGAGACCACCGCTTGGTTCGGGCGAGACAAGTAGTTGATGTAGGTGGCAGAAGAGGTCGGCGTCGGTTAAGATTTTGCAACCGACCGACGTTCTCTGGGCTCGAAGGTGCTTGGCCGGCACGGAGGAGGGAGGCTGAGATCGGGAGGGAGGGAGGCTGGGTTCTCCGACGGGAGTGAGGGAAGGAGGCTGGGTCTTATCTGCTAGGTTTCCAGCGTTTTCCGGTGGCAGAATGCTGGGACAGTGAAAGGCACACGGAACAGGCCTTGGGCTTCTCTCCGGTGGCTGCAGAAGTTAGAACGACAAGAAAAAAGAGAGGCAGATGGCGTGAAGAATGAGGGAGATGTCCGTTTGTTAAATGAATTTGAATTCGTGATTTAGTTTGAGTTAATATGTCTTAAATTTGCTAAATGAATTTAAATTTATGATTTGATTTGAGTTAGTATGCTTTAAATTAAGATTTAAGTTAATAATTTGAATTGTTATCTAAGTGATTGTTTGGTTGAGTAGTGGGAACTACAGTTTCTACCACAAGCTCAGTTATAAAGAGTGTAAAGCTCTAACATGTTACAGTAATGATAAAAAAATTTACAATTTGTTACAGTGTAAAGCTCTCATATGCTACAATAAAAGTGGTTTTAACCACTGGTTCCCACCACCCTTCCAAACACCTTCTGAATTGACGTTTGAATATGCATTTAAGTTTTAATCTGAGTATGGAATAAAATTAAAATTTGTGTTTGAAGAAATAGTGAAAATAGTTTTTCATTTATCAACAAATCTAATAAAATTTCAATGTTAATGATCTTAAAAAATATGCAATATGGATATTAATTTATTCCCTTTTTCACTAGGAACACAATAAAAAAAGAATCATCTTAATTGGATAACAAATAAAAAAGTTATGATTTTTTTCTCAAATATAAGATAGAGAATTTTAATTTTTACTGTAGCTTAGATATCTAAGTATCAAAAATTTAGAGGGAGTCAAAACTCTAAAAACTTATATTCTTGATACTAAAAAGATTTTGAAGGAAATAAACACGTATCCAAATAATTCTTAATACTCGAATCTAAATTTGAGTACAAAAAACCTAAAGAGTTCTTAAAACAAACGGGCCTTTAGAGTTTCAAATTTAGTATTTGGCTATATGTGGCAGGGTCTATTATAAACTCAACACTGTTTTAAGCTTTTTAACCGTTGGATCAAAATCTAATGGTCCAAACAAAAATTTTCAACCGGTAGAAAATTCTGGTGCACTTCTCGATAGCATTTCTCTCTTTTTATTTTTTAAGACTTGTTTTTCATTTCTTGTATTTCTATTGAAGGGCATTTTAGGCATTTTAAATGTTAAAATTGCATTTTAACTAAAAACAGTATAAATTTGTATATTATATACAATTTGAAGGTAAACAACTGAGGAGATCGAAAACTAAATGTATGCTTTTGGAATAAACTTAAAATGCAAGATATAAAAATATAAATAACCCAAATAAAGAAAATCAAAATCAGTGTTTTTTTTTTTCTCCCCTTTTCTAATGTTATAAAACTTCCATCTACTATGATTTTCCTACCGTGACTTGGATTAACGGAGTAGAAAGCCAATTCGCATCATGGGAGAAAAATCAAGTATCGAGCTTGGAAATTTGGAATTAGGCTTTGTAATTGGAATCAGGCTTTGTAAAAAGCTAGGTATACCATTATAACAGTGTATATTAAGCTATGAATAATACATGATGCTTTAATTGAATTGTTAGAATATAATAATGATAAATGATCATATATATTGTTTTACTTATCCATATCTTGTTTAATAAATTAATATGATACAAGTATATTGTCACACCGTTTTGTATTGCAATCTGGTAAATAATTTGGTGTACATAACATTACTCAATAATTTATTTTTTTTTTCTTTTCTACTATCAAGATAAATTAATAAATATAGCAAAAATTTAAATTACGTTTATCAGGCAAAAATTGTCCAACTTTTATGTAGCAGATATGCAAAATGGAGAAAAAGTAAAGGCAGAACATTGTTGCAAACAAACATATTACATAGCATAAGTGGGATATATTATTGAACAACCAGATCACTATAGTTGAGTTGAAAGTAAGACCAACAATCCTCACTCACAATCAAGTAGTTGAACTAGGGACAAGCATTTTACTAGCACGGTTGTAGGCATACTAATATGGTAAATTTATATATGAGTCGACTAAAATATAAAGAGTTTGAATTCAATACTCAAGTTTTAAATATATATATATATATATATATATGTATATATTTAGAACTTGAGTGTGAGATTCAAACTCTTTATATTTTGGTTGACTCAAGATATAAATTTACCATATTAGTAGCCATAGGAAACAAGGTAGCATGGTTCAATAACATTCATACAACTTGATATCCATGTTGAGCTGAAAATATTTAGTACCCTGCAAACTATCAGTCTCAAACGTTGCAATCCCACGAGTCATGAAGAAATCTCCAGTGCCACCAATTACAGAAAGGTCCCTAGTCTTTTGCCCCATCATGTCTGCACCCATAATGTTTAGAGCACCTTTATACTTTGTCGAGTTGAAGATCAAAGTGTAGGCAAACCAAGCATTGTACTCGGTCTTCATGTCTTAGAAGTAGAACCCTTAAGCCCGAGCTACCGGAGGAGAAACCAAGCGATTGTCTTTGGTCATCGGATCTTCGAACACGACAAGCATACCGAAGTTGAAGTTGCCTAGCTGAGTCCTGTTTGCAACTATGGCCGATGTGGCATTGGCCAAAAGAGGATGTCATGGTAATAGAGCACCAATTGCTTGCATGGTGATTGTTTTTTGAGTGGTTTTTTGTATGCCAAAACAGATTGAGATGTTACAAGAGGAAAAAATAACTAAACAAGCACATTTTTGTTGAAATGCAACCATATTGATTTTTTTTCATATTGATTTTTTTTTTTTTTTTTTTTGGTTATGGTTGTGGTGTACTTGGATAGTGTGGAACAATTTGTTGCACCAAAGTATATGCAAAAGCTTTGAAGTGGTTTCCCTGTCCTTTTTGTCGTCTCATTAGAATAAAGATTTTTATTATTCATATTGTGCATGGGCTTGTATGTGTCTGTTTCCATCTATAAGTAAGACAGTGGTAGGTGTATTAAGCCAAGTAGAAAAAGTTCTTGATTGAAATAATTAATAGAATCTTTATAGGTAAGAAGAATATTATCAGAATAAGTGAGGGTAGCTTAGTTGGTTGTAAGTCCCTCCACCCCAACCATAGGTTGAGGGTTTGAGTCACACTTAGCCCCGTTCAAAAGTAAGTGGCTTTTTCTCTGTCCTTATATCAAAATATATATATATATATATATATATATATATATATATATTTGTTTTTCAATTTGTGGAGATTCTGTGAAATCCAGAAGAAACAAAAATATGGT
>CAMOHE010053930.1:33972-56791 GCA_946598075.1 Artocarpus hirsutus
AGCTTAGTTGGTTGTAAGTCCCTCCACCCCAACCATAGGTTGAGGGTTTGAGTCACACTTAGCCCCGTTCAAAAGTAAGTGGCTTTTTCTCTGTCCTTATATCAAAATATATATATATATATATATATATATATATATTATCAGGCATCATTCATTCTTTAACTTAGTGGGTCATGTTGCAACCGTTTAACAAGTTGAAGAGGTGAATTGCCAAAATTTAAAAATCAGCGGGCAAGTTATTCCTTAAAATTTAAGGGCAATGTAAAAACCCTTTTTTAACATGCCCATCTTGTGTATTATTATTATTATTTTTTATAGAAATCTTGTGCATTAGCTTGAACAATAATCTTGTGTATTATTGTTCAAGCTATGAGAACATATGTCTATAATCCGTACAAGAACCAAAATAAATTAAAATCAGAAAACAAACAAATACAACATGTACGAATTTTAATATGTGATTATGAAATGTAGCATAAATGATAAAACCGCCCCCACAATTCTACGACATGGATTTTGTAAAATTAGACTAATTGAAAATTTTTATTAGCAATATGACTTTTCAAAAGTTTTTGTGTACAAAATGACTTTGAAACGGCTTCCGCATGACCATATGATTGTCCAGTGCAAAAACGAATGAGATTATTTGGCTAAAGTGTCACATTTTAGAGTAGTCATGTTAACAAATTCTCCTGCCTGTGAGGTTATGATTGTTAAATGTAAAGGGGATTTGCCCACTGATAAATGCTATTTTAAGGGGTTAAAGCTGGACACTTTGGTTTAATAAACCCTTCTTGCTTCCAAGGAATTGTGTTCTTTCTAGCTTTTTCTCAGAAAATTGGGAAAAAATTGCATTTCTAACATTGCTTGAACATGCATAATGCATTTCTTTCTTTTCCCCTCTTTAATTACCAGTCCACAACAGACAGAGAGTGAAACCTTACCAAGCACTTCTGGCTTTGTTTGGGCATTAAAAAAATTAAATACCCAAGATATTTTGTGTATTAACCACTTGTATAATCTCATAACTCTTATTCAGTGACCTTTTCGTAAACAATTTATGTAGTTTCCAACTCCACGAACCAAAACAGAACTTGTTCTTGGTGTCTCTCTTCCTTTTTAAGTCAGTATATTGGATCTTCAAACGCTCTGGGCCAATGACGTGTGAAATTGGATGAATGGAAAGTTATCAGATAATCACTTGTTGGGCGTTTGTTAAATACGAGCTTTCTAGGGTGTTTACCACATTTCATTAAAACCAACTTTTTAATTAAGAATAATGTAAAGCTCTCACATGCTATAGTAAAAGGAAAAAAGTTACGACAATATAAAGCTTTTGCATGGTATAGTGTTTTAAACTAAAAAGCTAATTCTAACCAATTTTGCCAAGCACCATATTACTCATTTAAGACATGTTTGGATCCCGTATTGCGATCCCAAATCCCGTCCTTGGTCCCTGTCTCGAAACCTAACTTCTACCCGGTCCTCTAGTCCTGTCCCAAACTCCAATCCTGAGTCCATTCCCAAACTTCAACTTTGGTATCAATTTTTAATATTTTGAAAATATTTGATAATAATTATTAATATAGTCCTTTTATTTAAATTATAGAATACAGTGTAATATAGAGGTTTTTGTTCGAATTCGGCATCACAATCTGTGTTTTATCAATTTTTAATTTTATATTAATATTAAAATATAAATTTCACCAAATATTATATTATTTTTAAGTAACCAAATATTATATTACTTATAAATAATATGGTACCGAGTGCTGGATGCCAATAGTGTTCCTATTAGCAAGTCCCCGATACGAGCTTATGACATTTGTGTTAATCAAGTAAGATGCTGACTATCACCACTACCACAAAACTAGTTCACAACTATTGTTTATTCTCTATTTTTTTTATCCTCTCTTTGCTAATGGAAAAGGGCTAGTGATATTGATTAAGGTACCTGTCAAGCCCCAAAGAGACCGGACATCTAGCTTTTCTTTTGGATTCATCATCACTAGATTATTTTTTATTTTCACATATATATTTTTAGAAGCACAACGAGGAAAGCTATAAAGCAATTGTTAATGATGCAATGACGCATAATTGGTGGTACATTAAACATGTCACATTAGAGAGTTGGACCCTACTTGTTTATTATTGTGATGCATCACTATATTCCATGCAAGTCTGTATGTGCCATCTGTACAGCAGTGTAATATAATAAAGATTTCAATGAAAGTCTTTCTAATGACTACATGCTATTTTTTGAATTAAATTCCATGAACCAAGGCCAATTTCTAAAACTTTCAACAATGAGAATATCGTCAAGTGGCTAGTCTTAGTACCACAGGAAAAGACATTATTTTTTAAAACCAAAAAAAAAATGGGATCAAGAATAACTTTACATGCTAGGTTATTAGAGGCCCCATCTAATTGGCAATTCCAGGTTCAGAAAAAAGAAAGGTGATTATTCAGTCTGTCTCCGTTGACTCTTCTTCCACACTTTCTGAGGCCAAATTCTGGGAATCCTGACCATTGTATTGTCGCACAATTAAAACTGATGCTGTTGTAGAGAAATCTGGTGATGTCAACAAACTCCCCACAGGCCCCAATTCTGGGCATTCGCTCCCTTTCGTTAAGGCTAAGGCCACTTCTCCGACAGGCATTCGACCGACCAGAAATAGATTGCAGTAGCCAATCTCATGGATCATCGCAATGGCTTGATCCGGGCTTCTAACAGCTTTCTCTTCATATTTGATAGAGTCGTTGTCGACCTTATTTTGCTTGAACTCTGTCAGGAACTCCTCATCGACCGAGTCCAAACTGGTGCTAGAACTTTCTCCCATGTTAACTCTTGTAGTCTCCCCTGCGGCCGCATGGTCCACCAGAAAGCGAATAACCGTTAGTTTGATACCGGGGTGCTCAGCCATACGAGCGCCATAAGCAAGGGCCTCTCTGTCATCTCGACCCCCAAAGAACAGAACTATAATGGAATAGGAAACGTTACTCGCAGCCACATGGCTATTTCCACCAAGACCCCGATCAACGAAAATTCCAACCGAGCAAGGCGCATGCTCAAGTACTCTCCTGTTAACCCCTCGGAAGTCACTTCGGGTAACCTCCAATGAACCATCCAGCCTTTGGTGTTTGTGGAAGGGAAGGATTATGATTGCGGCTCTTTTTCGCTCGGCAGTGGTACAAATGTCCTCGTGCATATTGGACATTGAAGAAATCGATGTCATTGGCCTGACTGACACTCGTCCTAGTTGCCGGTACGCCTCGAATGCCACAACAATATTGCCAGAATCTGATCGGTGGCCCTTGTTCCAAAATGGGAGTCCATTTCTTCTTGCCTTGTGTACCATCAATATAGCTGATGACCTCTCAGAAAGCTCCATGAGGTGCAGTGCATATACACAAAGTTCTTGATGCTGCTCAGTTCCTCTTGAGGACTCAAGCAGGTTCAGCAATGATGGAACGTTTCTTGTGCTGTGGAAACAGGCTAATATCCTGAGTTGAGTGTTTGGATTTTTCCTCTCAATTGTTCTGTATTTGTAATCAGCCCATCTTGCCCTTTTTGCCGGCTTATACACCGCGACTACGAGAGGTGTGGTAATGAAAGTAGTAAAGACGGCCATTAGAATCATGATGGCAAAAGTTTGGTCATTCAAAACCTGCAAATGAAGAATGATAAGTATTCAATCAATCTTTCAACTAAACAACAAACAGGATTCCATTTGACAAAAAAAAAAAAAAAAACAAAACAAAAAAACAAGCAAACAAACAAACAAAAAACAAAACAAAACAAATAAGTTTACAAGTGTAGTAAAAACTACCTTTCTGTCTTTACCAATGTTGAGGACAATGAGTTCCACCAAGCCTTTTGTGTTCATTAGGAACCCAAGTGTTAAGGCCTCACGGAAAGGCAGTTTGCAAGAAAGGGACACCATAACTGTTCCAAAGATCTTCCCAAAACAAGCCGTGAATATAACTAAAACTAGAAGACCCCATGACTGGAGACCCTCAATTGTGGCTATATTGGTCTTCAATCCACTCGAAACAAAGTAGAGAGGCAGAAATAGACCTGACACAAGATCCTCTACTTTTTCCACGAGAGCGCCAGCAAGTGGACCGTTCTTTGGAACAAGAACTCCAATAACGAAAGCACCAAACATGGCATGAATTCCAATTGTATCGGTAATGAACCCAGCAGCCAGGACAGCAGCTAATGTAGCGCATATATACAACTCATCCACTGGTTCACCTTCATGACATCTCTGAGCCAACCATTTGAATATCGGAGGGACAATGAGAATACAGCAAATAACAAAGACACAACCAGACAGAAAGACCCACAACGGGACAAGGGGAGATTGATCAGAGCCAGATAGGGCAATGGCAAGAGCAAGAAGAATCCACGCAGCTACATCATTGACTGCAGCGGCTGACATAGCCATCCTACCAACATCGGTGGTCAAAAGTTTCAGCTCGGCGAGAATACGAGCTAAGACAGGGAAGGCAGTTATTGAAAGGGCCACTCCCATGAACACCAGGAATGCAGCATCACTTCCACCTTTAGCTATTGTTGCTCGGAGGATAAAAGATGTACCAATTCCTAAAGCAAACGGAAAACTAATTCCTACAATCGCAATGCCCAGGGCCTTTTTCCCAGTGCGGCGAATGGATTTAGGATCCAACTCCAGGCCTGCCAAGAAGAGGAAGAATAGAAGACCAAGATTTGCTAGGGTGTCCAAAACAGTGAGACTCCTGGCTGGAAAAATTGTATCAAGATAATTTTGGTTCCGTCCCAGAGCCGATGGACCAAGTAGTATTCCCCCCTGACAAATGAAACAAAGTAGATTTTATTTTTACTTACTGTTGTGTGAAATTAGGCAAATACTGCTATGATTGAGGATAAGTAATACATCTAATTGGCCTCAAAGATCACTACTTAGGTCAACACTAACAGTTTTTTTCTCCTCCTTAAGCAAACAATATATTGTATCCCAAAAAAAACAAAAAAGTTAATAGCTAATTAGGGCTAGGACTACAAAACTAATTTTAGCCCAAAATTTGACATGAAAAGCCTCTCAAAACTCTAGTCATAGAATTGTATTCACAACGAATATCAGTTGGAGCAAACCTTAAGTTGCACCTATGATAATTCAAGCAAGAAAATGAAGAAACTTACAATAATCTCCGCGATAACTCGTGGCTGTCTTAATGGCCTCATGAGAAAAGCGAGGACTCGAGTGACCACAAGTACCAGACAGATCTGAAGAATAGCCAGAGGGAGTGCAAAGTGAAGAGGATCATCACCCTGGAATGCACCATTGGATGTAGCTTTCATCGGAGGAGGACAAACTACGGTGCCATTCGAAGCCATTTTGCGATGCCCAAGCCGACGACCAAAAAAGCAACCGGCTTCAGCCTCACTACAATTGATTAATACCCTTTTCCTGTTAGGCCATTTAACACAATAAAAAACAACACTTATCCCAAAAAAGACAGATAAAAGCTCATTTCCTCAACATCAATCGTTGAAATACGATTCTCCAGTTAGTCATCTGATTAGGCTTAAATAATAAACTAAATTAAATACCCCAGTATATTTTGTGTTTCTTACGTCTTTTGCAACTATTAGAGATTCTGCAAAAACAAGAATCTTTCACGATTCATAATCAGCAATCCAATACAGGAATGCAAAAAGAAAATTCACGTTAAACTTAAAAAAAAAGATTAAGAGTGACCCAAAACAGGTCTATATCACCAAAAACCAAAATCATGCAGGAAAAAATAAAAAAAGCAAACCAATCGTCAAGCCAGAATCAACCCACGAAAAGAAATCCAAAGAATAGAGATTGGGAAGAGCAAAAAGGGCAAAAGAAGCTCTACCTGTTTAATGGGTCATGTAGCTTGGATTGGATCGGACTTTAATCGGCTTGGTCAAGGCAGAACCACGTGTGAATTTGCGGTGTTATTATGAGGCAGAGCAATGTTAGCGGTGAAAGAAACAAAAAAAGAAAGAAAGAAAGAAAAAGAAGGAAAAATGCAACTGAAGTGACGTGTGAGATTGAAAATTGAGATCGAGATTTTTGAGTGACAGGAGAGAATTAAGAACCCAAAAATTGAAAATCTTAACGAAAAAAGTTGCATAGTCAGAGCCAGTTGTTAGCAGTTTTGGGAAGCAAAAATGCCTCTCTCTCTCTTCTTTTCTCCTCCTTTCTCTCAATCTCTTTCTTGTTTGTCGCTTTTCCTCTTTTTCTTCCTACGTTTTCTTTGCTGAGAAAGTCGCTTTTGTCACTTTATGGTAACAAATTTATTTATTTATTAATTTTGTGCGATTTGTGTCGCTTTGGGTTTGGCAAAGATATTGTTCAAGTGTGCAATAATGATCTAAAATTGGTGGGCCCGTGGTGGTAACAGGAAGTCAAAGAACTACAATTGGGGATGTTCAAACCGTTCGTGCGCTGACATAGGCATTGGTAAGTTTATAAAGACCAAGGCCTTATTTGGTTTTGTCTTTAAAATTTTTAAAAATATTTTTTTTTGTATATTTTTAAGATAAAAATTTTAAAAATATTTTTAATATAAATCTAAAAAAAAATTATTTTTTAAAATAAAAATATTTTTACTTATTTTAAAAATAATACCAAACGATCTTTGAGTGTTATGATATAAAATTTTTATTTGTTATAATAAAATAAAAATTTGTTATAATATAAAGTTTTTATATATTACAATTTTTAATTTTTAAGTTTTAACTCTAACTTTCATTTTTTTTAAAATACACTCATAACAAAGTATCATCTTGTAAAATGTTTCTAGGTTTGATATTTAAAAATCATGGTTCAAATATTAACTCGCAGTCTAATTTTTTTTTAATAAAATTTAAATCGTTATAATATTATCGGTTTAAATTATTAACTCAATGTGTTGCCCAACGTCCTTTAGACATACAATATGACATTCCTATTAGAACAAAAATAGGATAATATTTCAAGGCCAAAATAATGATGGACTAGTGTGAATAAATTCCAAAAATAAGGATTTATATATTAACAGACAATCTGAAATTAAGCTAACTAAGAAAAAATATACCTGAATAATATTTCTCAAAAAGAAAATGCCTGAATAATATCTTGAGCCAAAAAAAAAAAAAGCCTGAATAAAACATGTGATTAGAAAATTACCTCAATTGATGAATTTTCTTCTACACTTACCAATAAGGTTTGCTCCCACTAATTTCTTTTCTTTTTTTTTTAATGGAAATTATTTCTTTTTCTTAATCTTTAGGAGGACTTACCAATAAACCCAAATGGTATCCACTGGACACTACATGTAGAAAGCCGAGTGTGAAAATTGATCCTTTTTTTTTATGTACCGTACTCTCTCTTTTAAAAAAATCGTATGTTTGAAGTAAATATATATATATATATATATATATCTTAACAAAATGCCAAATATATTTTAAAAATATGCCTTTATTGGCACTCCTCATTCTACTTTTCACATGTCCTTATTTAATAAAACTTATTCATTATTTATTATATATTGATAAAATTACTCTTAAAGACAAAATGCTTTAAAACATACTCATTATACACCCTATCTCATAAAAATAAATATATTACTTTCTAAAAAATTAGATTATTTTTTAAAAAAAAAATAGAGATGGATTCCAACATGAAGAGTCTCATAAAAAAATTATTTGTGGTTTACTTCTTTTTTCAAAATTTTTATTTTTGTTATTGTTTTATATATACTACTTTTTATTATATATCATTGCAAATTGTTTGATTCATAAATGACTACAAATTATTTGTTCCAATAAAACGAACCATACTTTTGTTTGATATAAAGAACATATATAATACAAAAAAAAAAAAAAAGAAAAACTATTTGTTTGTTTGTTTTTGTTTTTGTTTTTTTGGCAAATATTGTAAAAGTAACACTCATGCGTATGTAGACAACACCCAATATCGTAGGAAGTGATTGAACTATTTTCAAGCAAAATAATGTGCTTCTCATCATCTAATTCTTATTATTGGGCACATTGTTTTATAAAAAGCCAAAAATGAGCAATAATAATAATAATAATAATAATAATAATAATAATAATAATAAAAGATCAAAGAAACAATACAAATGCCCAAGTCACATGTGTCCTTCCATTGACCTTTAAAAAAATGTCTATAAATAGAGACTTCCGGATTGATTTTTGTCAACACTCCTCATCAGTTAACTACTTCTCGAGAACTTTTTGAAAATTTTCCGAGATTCCAAACACCTCCATTAATATATTTCTTCTGTTTCGTTTTCTCAGGAATTTTTTCATTTTCTTAGAGGGAAATGAAGAGAAACTTGTTATGGTGAAGGACTGGCCACGACTTCTCTAGCCCGAATTCTCATCAGGTGATGCACAAAACTGTATGTCTATCTTCTTGTGTTCATCCATCAGAAAAATAATAAAATGATAAAAAGATAAAAAATGATAATGCAAGAGGAATAGTTTCATCTTATATTTCCAAGGAATAGTTTTTCTTTTCTTCTTTTGTTTCTAATAATTTTTCTTCTTTGTCCCACCGTTTCTCGGCAATCAAATGGATTCTAGATAATTTTCTCTTGTTTTTCATTTTTTAAAAAAACTATTTTCTTCATGTGGTCGACATAAATATAGAAGGGACAACGTTTATTGAGATTTCGGCAAAAACAAAAAAAAAAAAAGTCAAAATAAAAAAAAAAGTTATGTGAAAACTTTCACCACTTGAAACACATTTAAGTTTTATTATGAAGAAATATATATTTTCTATAAATATCATTTTTGATGATCCATATATATGTTGAGTATAAAATATAATTTTGTAAATTTGATCTTGTTTAGGTTGGCAAGGAAAAAATAGTCTTCTTGAATTTGATTTTGTATCATTTGAATATTCTGACATGTTATTCCCATATTCCTATCATGGAGGAAAGGTAAAAAATTCGTAAATTTGATAACATCTTGAGGGCATTATCGTTTTTCTGAAAGTTTTTACCTGTTTGGTATTTACATGCACAAACCAGTCCACCTCCCCTAGTTTTCCGGTTGTTGAATGTTATTTTTGTTATCATGTAGAAACTTGTAGGACTTTTTTTTTTTTTTTTTTGGAATTTGAAACTTTTGGTGATGTGGGGTCAACGGATTATATAGCTAATTTGGGTCCCACTATTGAGGGAAAAAATGTCTACTGGAATTGGCTGTGTCATCCAAACTAAAATATTTTTTGCCATGTTTGTCACCAAGTCTTTCGCATATCCTAGACTCGGTTGACTATATGAGTTATGACACAACAACATAATATGAATTCAACAAGATATTTACAGGTTAGTGTAAAAAAATGCATATTTTTATGTCAATTGGTAATTGATCCCTTTTAAAAAAGGGCCATGTTTTGTGGCAACCTACTTGATAAAATGGACTCATAGTTTGTTATTTTATTATTTTTTAAAAATATTTTGCTCTAATGTATAAAATATCAATAAATTGACTCTAACTTAGATATGTTTATAGCATGGAAGTGACTTAATTTTAAGAAAATATGTGTTTTATATTACTTTTATGTAATTTTAGAATATAAATTATAATTTAAAGTTATAAAATATCATGGGTTGATTTTAGGTTACAGGTTAATTTCACGTTGTGGGTTGATTGAGGACGTGTATTAAATATGTAACAGGTTAGGACGAATCATATTTGTTTCAGCCAGTGTCAAGACTGGTCGTGTTAGTGTTGAGATATTTTCTACGTGTTTATGCCTCAACCGAACATGAAAACAAAGCCATCAATACGAATTGCCATTCCTATTCTAAACGCGTTTACCAAACATAAAAATGAAATGAGGTTGGTAAGAAAAATAAAATAATGAAAATAAGATTATTGATTTTCTTTTAGTGTCTATTGTTTATCCTCTTATAAGAGAATCTTCGTTCTTCTTCTGTTTCTTCTACTGAAAAACTATAATTTTATAATATAATTATTTTTTTATAATTATACAATTACTTATTTATAATATAAATTTAAAATAATCTAAATACATTTAACATTCATATAGAAGAAGATGTAAGAATTGATATATTTTTTCTTCTCATTTCCTATTGTGTGAGAGCTCTTAATATTTATTTTATAATAATAAGTAATTAAATGAGAGAGAAAATTGTTTTTATTTTTCTCTTTTTCTTTTTATGCCGAGCAAGCGTCCGACACGTTGGCCAAGCCACGCTTCTCTTATAGCTTTATTTGTGGCAATGAGAGCACTCAAAATTCTTTCTTTAGCCCAAAATAAAGATTTTAAAAAATTAATTTAAAAAATTCCCTAAATTTATAGCTCATATAATAATATATCTCTTAATTTTAAACTATAACATTTGTTTCCCCATCTACAAAATAACAATATTAAAAACCCTTTATGTTATAATCTCCCATCGAAATAACACATGTGACAGAAAAAAAAAAATGAGAGTTAGTTGAATTACTCTAGTAACTTCTCTTTCCTTGAAGTTATGCACAAGTAAAAGGAGACAAATTTTTTTAAAGGTTTTTCAATTTATTTTTTCAAATACATAAATTTTTTAAAGAAAATAAGCTTTCAACTAAGATTAGCTTCATACATTAAGAAATCAAAATTATACACCCCCCATGTCAAGTATATGTCACGTTTGGCCAAAAATTTTGACATAAGGATCTCATCACTATTTTATAAACTGAGGGTACGAATATTAAGCTTTAAAAGTCCGGTGTATCTTGCTGTAAGTGCTACACTTAGGGACAATTTAATTAATTTATTATTATTTTGCTAATGAGAACACTCAAGTTTGAAAAAAGCAAGTCCACATACGTGTCCATAACCATTTATTATAGCGTTGGACCCTGTTACTACTTGTCACTTTCTGGACTTTGGCTACATGTACAAGCCAATCTAGCTTTCCTCAGTTTACTCGAATTTCCTTTCCCCAATATTCCAATCTTATATTTCCAACATTCCCACCGCGTTTCACTAATCACTGTCACCACATTAATTACAGGAAAGATAATCAACAATCACTATAATGATTTTGGATTTATTTGCTTATTATTATTATTATTATTACTTATTATTATTATCATCGACGTTGTCATCCTCGTCACCATATTGCCATCATCATCGAAATTCCACTAATCACTATCACTACATTAATTAGAGGAAAAATAAACAACTGTCACTATTATGATTTGGATTCATTTACTTCATCATCATCACCATCGTCAGTGGTGATTGCTATAATCATTTGGATTTATTTACTTTATTATTATTTTTTTATGGTCATTTTTCTGATGAGAATTGAAAAAATATTACTTTAATCGTCAAATTTGTTAGAAAAAATAATTGTAACTAATTTTCAAATTTGTAGGGAAAAAATAATTGTTGAACAGACTCAATGGTTTTGAAATGAACACAACTGTTTGATGCTGAAAAAGTCTTCTTTCATTGATAGGTAATTTATTGTTATTATTATTAAAATTATTAAGCTGATTACATGTGTAATCTGTTGTCAGAATCTGGTATTCATGGAACACAGAAAGAGAGCCCAGCAGCCCACCAACCAATACCAACGTATGTATAGGTATAAAAATATATATATATATATTTGTATATATAATTGTACGTAGCTCATCTAGTTTTAGTATAAAAAGGGACTCAAAATCAAACCTTTCTTCTTCTTCTCCCGAAAATATCTTCCGGAACCCAAGTTTTTCATTTTTCTCCACCTTCTGCTTCAGGTTCTACTTTTTTTTTTATATCTTTTATTTCATTTTTTTGAGCAAAAATGCATTTTTAGTGAATTTGTTATTGCCATCTTGCTTAGCTTCTGCTAGAGCGTTTTGTCTCGGTCTCCATGATTCAAAGTGTCCATTTTGCAGACAAATTTAAAACAAAATTGAAAATTTGCAAGACACTTTTTTTTTTTTTTGAAACCTTGAGGGTTTTGTACACCCTTTATTATGTTCTTGGGGATTCTAAAGTTGCCCTCTTTTGACTGCTAACAGACATTTTGGTACAATTTTGTTCGCTTATTAAAAACTAATATAGAAACAATCAGTGGGCTCAGTCATTGGGCCTCCCTGTCTTGGTCAGTATAACTGCTTGCGTGGGAAAGGTTTGTGGCACCGTTGCGTTTCCCTCTTGTGCAAAGTGCCATTCCAGGACGCTCTGGTTTTAGGCTTTCTCATGAACACTAAAGGATTGGTTGAACTCATCGTCCTCAAATTGGAAAAGACAGAAAGATAAAGAACTAGAGTTCATAACTAACGAACATTTGTAATTAAGTTTTTATTGAATATATTTGAATATGTTGTTAAATTTATTTGACTCAAAATGATATTGCAGGTGCTCAGTGATCAAACATTTGCCATCATAGTTTTGATGGCCGTATTTACGACCTTCATCACCCATAGTGATGGCGGTATACAAGCCAGGGAAAAAAAAGAATAACTATTACAAAGGTAGATCTATTGGGAAGAAAGAAACTAGTACGGAGCTCCGCATCTTGGCCTGTTTTTACAGTATAAGAATATCCCGACCATGATCAACCTCATTGACGCTTCCCGTGGGACTGGAAAGAAGGAGCGGCTTTGCGTTTATGCAATGCATCTTATGGAGCTCACTGAAAGGTCCTCTGCAATTTTTTGTGGTTGACAAGGCAAGGATAAATGGGCTGCCCTTTTGGAATAAGGGGAGTCAGTCAAACTCCGACCAAATGGTTATCGCTTTTGAGGCCTTCCAGCAGCTGAGCGAAGTCTCCATCCGTCCAATGACAGCAATCTCAGGAATGTCCGAGATGCATGAAGACGTCTGCGCGAGCGCCAAGAGGAAAAGGGCAGCAATGATCACAAGCACCAGATGTTGGATGGATCACTGGAGACAACTCGTGCTGAGTGTCGACTAGTCAATAAGAAGGTTCTCGAGCAGGCTCCATGCTCCGTTGGGAAATTGGTGGACAGAGGACTCGGTGGAACCACGCATATACCTGCAAGCCATGTTTCTTCAAATATAACTGTCCTATTCTTTGGCGGTCATGACGATTGCGAAGCCCTTGCTTTTGGTATGCGAATGGCTGAGCACCCCGGCATCAGTCTAAATGTCACTCACTTATCACCTAGTCCCAAAATGAAGGGGAAGGCTAAAGATATCCAAGAAGATGATGACTCTAACATTGCGTTGGGGCCAGAAGATCAGAATGCACTTGCCGAGTTGAAGCAAAAGAGCTTGACCGATAGTTCGATCAAATACCAGGCGAAACGCGTTGAGAGTTCTTTGTTAGCTAGCGATTTTGGTGATAAAAGGAGTTGAGTGGATGCAATCTGTTTTTGGTTGGGAGAAGTCTAGAAGGTGTAGGGGCTAGTGGTTTGAGTGTTAAGAATGAATGTCCTGAACTAGGCCCCGTGGGGAACTTGTTGACTTCTTCAGATTTTTTTGACTGCAGCATCAGTTTTGGTGGTGCAAGAACATCATATTGGTCCGGCATTTCTTACCTCACATGGGTCTGCTTCGTCAATAGGAGAAGGGATGCCTCATCCTAATAAGGATTTAGAAACCAACAAAATCGATCAGCTCTGTCACGAGAAATTGGATTGTGTATTCTTATTGCTTGTGGTTTGTGATCATGAACTAAATCAATTTATAGGGCATAATAGTCATCCTATAGATGTTCAAATATTAAAAATAAATGAACTTGGTTGAAAGTAAGACACAGTAACATGTAAAATTTTGAGAGTAATATAAGCATAGCATTTTCACATTTAAACTTTAAAAATATATAACTTTCTTTTTTAAATCTAATTGAGAAGTCTTCCTCCTATGTGTTCAGTGCCAAAAAACAAACAATACTAGATCCATAAAGCTTAGATAATTCTCCTATGAGCATTGTGTTTTTGTTAGAATTGTTATTGAACACTTGTCATTTGGAGATGATTGGTTTCAACATAGATTTTGGTTTTGGATCCTTCTCAAGGAGAAGTATGCCATAGCATCATGCACATTTAATCGTTTTATTTTGAGCCAAGACATACATATACGAAAAGGCAAGGCTCTTAATTAATTAGGGGTGAGGCCTTTTAGTTTGATCCAATCTCTTCCGAGTTCAAACCACAAACAAGCCGAGTCTATATCAAAAAAGTTTCTACTTTTTAAAAGGTTAAGATTTTTCTAATGCTAATATTATATGCAATTAAATCACGTATTCTAGTTACGTATTGCTGTTGCCTTCCATTTTATGGAGGGTAGACACAAACGAACAATTGTTTTGTGTCGTACGGGATTGACCCCAGGGACTTCTTCTGCTGATGTGAGCCCATATGTGTGTGTATATATATATATATATATATATTTTTTTTTTTTTTTTCTGCTTATTGTTTAATTTATGCATAGAAACAAATCCTTGTATATTTTTCCTTTGCGTTTGACTGAAGACAAAATAGAGAAATAAAAAAATGGTAGTGGGATGGGAAAATACGGCAACTAACGAACATAAGCCAGAAGAATGCCATCTGGTCATGAGTCAATATTAATTATTTTGCATAAGAAAGAGGAATGATTACGTAAAACAACTGTAAATATGGTCAAACTTTTGCTGATGTAAGTGCATATGTATTTGCTTGTCGTGTCCATATTATAAAATACAATTACAGCAACACTCTTGATTTTTGAATTAAAAGCAAAAGAAGAGAGAGATCAGAGATAGAGAAATAGGTGTTGACGTTGTTAACATGGAAGAAGAGATCATCAGCAACAAGCAAATTCTAGCTAGAGACTACATAGATGGAATTCCAAAAGAGTCTGATATGTATTTGAGCACTGAATCCACCATCAAACTCAAAGTACCACAAGGTTCAAGTGCTGTTCTGGTCAAGAACCTCTACTTATCTTGTGATCCTTACACGCGAGGCACTAAGAATCCAGAACCCGAACGGGTTACCTTTTTTGCTCCTAACTCAGTAAGATATAGATTCACTTTTTTGAGATCAGATCATACTTCTTATCTAATTTTAAATTTTTCTGTGCAAAATTACAAGCTTAATAGAGCGTATTTGTACTAATTGCTCCATTAGGCATTACATCAAGAACAGAGTTCTATTCTTGTTTGCTCAAAACATAATATCCATTATGGAAAAAGTGAATTATGTTACATCCACTGAACTAAGATATAACTTGCTAAGGATAGAAAAGCTCAGACAAAAAGAGTAATTCATGATGTCATTATAAATTTTTCATTACTCTTACTAGTTTCTTTTCTAATATTTTTGTTTCCAAATATACTAAAATCCTGCATTTGGTGAAACGCACACAGCCAATAATTGGGCTTGGGGTTGGTAGAGTTTTGGACTCGGGACACCCGGACTTCCAGAAAGGCGACTTAGTTTGGGGCATGACTCAGTGGGAAGAATACACTCTTATTACAAAGACTGAAGGCCTCATCAAAATCATCCATACTGATGTTCCCCTTTCCTATTATACAGGAATTCTGGGTAAACACATCTTGTCATAATGCACTTCTTTGTCTTTATTAGTCTTACATAAAATTGGGTAATGCTTTCAGCTATCTTTTATCAATTACAAAAGCTTTATGTTTGATATATTAATAGGGATGCCTGGTATGACTGCTTATGTTGGTTTCCATGAAATCTGTTCTCCAAAGAAGGGAGAGTATGTGTTCATATCATCAGCATTTGGTGCCGTGGGTCAAATCGTTGGTCAACTCGCAAAATTAATGGGTTGTTATGTTGTTGGAAGTGCCGGAAGCAAAGAAAAGGTACTGGTGCTTGCTACGAAATTAATTGTTGGAACTTTTAAACATTCTAAGAAATAACTTTAGAAATCATGCCAAATAGACAGTAATAGGCAGTTTGGAACCAACAGTTTTGATTTAATAACCGTAACATGTGAGAGCTTTACACCGTAGTTTTTTATTGTAGCATATAAGAGCTTTACATTGTTCACAGTTGTAACTGATGGTTAGAACCGCTCTTTCAAACAGCTCATAAAGTTTCTTCATGAACTTAACACATAAAGGCGAACACTAAACTGTGTAATTTTTAAAGGTTGAAATATTGAAGAACAAGTTTGGATTCGATGAGGCATTCAACTACAAGGAAGAGGAGGACTTGGATGCCGCATTGAAAAGGTACTTCCCAAAAGGCATAGACATTTACTTTGAGAATGTGGGAGGCAAAATGCTGGACGCGGTGCTACTAAACATGAGGCTTAATGGACGCATAGCTGTTTGCGGAATGATATCACAGTATAATCTGGATGAGCCTGAAGGAGTGCGCAATCTCATGTATCTTGTATTCAAACGCATCCGAATGCAAGGATTTTTCGTGTTCGACCATTATCATTTGTATCCAAAGTTCCTGGAAACATTGTTGCCTTACATAAGAGAAGGACAGATCAAGTACGTCGAACACATAGCTGAAGGCCTTGAGAACGCCCCTGCAGCTCTTGTTGGCTTATTCTCTGGCCTCCATGTTGGAAAAAGTCTCGTTCTTGTTGCTCCTGAGTAAACCACCAGCACCGTTATACATCATTATTGATAAAAAATAAAATAAAATCTTTTTCATCCCTTATGATTATAATCTCGCTACTCACAAAACTGTAAGCCTTAGTCTAATATATAGTATATCTTTTAGACTGAGTCTTAGAGTATTATTACTGTAAGGTTAAAAAAAATTATAATCTCGCAGGTAGATATGATGCTGCTATTTGACATTTTTAATGTACCGTAAATGCTTATACTAATAATAATATATCATGCTCATCAGTCATCAGTCTTTCCTTTGGTGTCATAAAACCAAAGGAATTGTGTTTGATGATAATTAGGTGTTTTTTTGTCCCTGAAGAAAGAAGGGGCTTTTGTGTCTTATACCGTTTGAATTGTGGAGGTGCCTTTATGTTTTCTTCATCAATAAGAAGTAAGGAGGTTCTGTTATTATTATTAAATGATAAATGACAAATATTGTTTGTGTGAAATATAAAATTAGTCTCTGCTAATTTATATTTTATATAAGTTAATTTATAATCAGGTCGTTGTAAAACGAGGTACAGGCGGTGCCAATTTCTCCCACTTGATTTTTATGTGAATATCAAAATTAAAAAAAAAACGGTTGGGAATACAAATTAATAACCACAGAAATTTCAGGATCAGGATATAAAACTGAGCAACCAAAAAAACAAAAAAAGAAAAATATGTCTGATTTAGAGAGAGAGAGAGTAGCGATCGATGGCAATGGCGGAAGTGAGCAACAAGCAGGTGATAGTGAAGGAGTACGTGAGAGGATTTCCAAAGGAATCAGACATGATTGTAACAACTTAAAAACTGAAGCTGACGCTTCCAGAAGGTTCGAAAGGGGTTTCAGTGAAGAATCTCTACTTGTCCTGCGATCCTTACATGCTAACCGAATGAGCTACCGCGACACTTCCTCCTCCTCCGACGTCGATTCCTTCAAAACCTGCTTCTGTTAGTCCGTGTCTTTCTTTTTTTATTATTATTTTCGAAATTCTTTCACAAAGTTGTTACCATTATTTATTTTATTTATTTCTTGTACAAGAAAGTCTGTGACTTTGACATGGGATGAAGAATATGATTAGTGAGATAGATCTGAAATTGCATGATTAAATTTGCAGCCGAAAACCAACATTGGCTGGTTCAAATAGTGGAGGCTGCTTCGATTAAGTAAACAATTTGAGTTTGAGTTTTTGTGAATGTAGTTGTTGATGTTGAAAGATTTTTGCCCTTTTTGGGTCTCTTAACGGTCGATTCTAGATTAATCAAGTTAAACCACAGTTCTTAATGACCCCGAATGCCGAGGGTATTGCCAAAAAAAAATAAATGCAGCCTATAAGTGGGTATGGAATGTGTAAAGTGTTGGAACCAGGGGATCCAAACTTGAAAGAAGACACACCATTTTCAACACAACATTGGGTCTCGTTAAAATTCTTCACACTCATGTTCCTCTCTCTTACTATACTGCTATTCTTGGTAAGCTATATTTTGCAATTTATTTATTGTACACAAACTGGCAATACTTACTTCTTTTAGTTTTTTAGTTTAGCGAAAAAAATAAAAAATAAAAATTAAAAACTTGATGTTTTGTGCAAATCATCGGGTATTCCTTCATCTTGGAGATGGTTATTTCTTCTCGAACAGCGAAGACATTGATAGCGAGGCTTTGATCTTTAAGGAACAAGCAATTTCCAAATAGCACCCTTATATTAAGGAGACAATTTCTTTGAAGGAGAGAGCTTGTACATTGCAAGAGAAGAGCGAAATTAGGGAGCATGTAAGAATTCCTATATCAGTGGAACAATAGATATGAATATATTGTCTAGATAGAAACAGAGCAACCAAAAATTGCAAGTACACAAGAGCTTTACAGGTGAAATCACTCTCAGGAAACAGTTTTAGTGGATTATAGACAAGAAACAAGATCTGTCTGTGCTTTCAATGCCGCGCCTTGCGACTGCAAGATTATAAAGGATAAGAATATCCTCGCAGATTATTTAGAGTCCATACCCGATTCGCGCACCAAGGCAATTCGTCCCGTTCACGACGCCTGGAAGAGGTGCCAAATGTTATTAGAAAAGCATATGAATCACGTATCTTATATTAGTCTAATTTTTGTTAAAATTTTGTGACCAATAACTCTGTGAATTACTTGAAGACTAATCAAAGAGGTAAAGACATCTAGCAGGGCTAACACAGCTATGGGATAAACAAAAACTAGGACTTTCAGGGCCTCTACACTGTACTCATTATCCAAGCCTAACAAAAATATTCCCACAGCTGAATGTCGAGATTGCAATCACAAACCTCGCAGACGCCATACGGCTCTAATAATCTCTGCAATGCGACCATCTTGTTAAAATCTCCCGTAAGCTGAGACACAGTTGAATCAAGAAATCAGTCAAACAGGCTCATTTTCAATTAATAGTTAAATTGCCGCGTATATAATTTCAGTGAGGAGAAATTGCATAAATGAAAGACTTGTCCGGAAACAAAAAGTTCCTCACCAGAAGTAAAATCCACCGCAATATAACTTGTAATGATTATATATAATGAATGAAAAAGTAGATTTACCTCAAGACTTAATGTATGGTCCGAAACATCAACAGGTTTTGCTCTGAATAATGTTGGCAATGTCAAGAACATCTCGCCGAGCAGAAGCATTCACAGCTACCTTTATCAACGCTAATTCCCTGTCAGCAAATGGCAAGTGTGTAATATCCCGTACCTGAACCAGAGTTTCCAAATCTCAGTTAGCCAGTGGCCACCAAGTGGGAGTTTTTAGCAGAAAAAGTTCAGCAGAAGACGGATCCAAAGAAAAAGTTTTGCTCATATGCCAACGGTGCAAAATTTTTAACCAGAGTCAGTGAACCGCGAGTTGCACAACAATTAACACAAGAGAACAGAAACCTACTCAGAAGGCAGATGAATTTATAAAACCAGTGGGATGTCACTTTTTCCAACTTACGCCATAGTTTATGAATTAATCACATGGGCAAAAGATAAGAAAATTAATATATAGTTAAAAATAGTTGCATTTGACATGTCTAGCTTGCAGAACAGGGTACCGTGATAAGAACACAAAGTGAGTCTTTGGAAGGGTGGTGGGGACCACTTTTATTGTAGCATATGAGAGCTTTATACTGTAGCAATTTTTTTTATTATTACTGTAGCATGTGAGAACTTTTTACTGTTTATAACTAAGTTTATGGTAGAAACCATCACTGTCAAACACCTCAAATACATACAAAAATGTAATATAATAACGGAAGACTTCTCGTAGTAGTATCCATATCTAAATCTTTACATCTGTCCACCGCATCACCTAGCTCTTCAGCCAGTCTTACTGGTCCCCTGTAAGACTACCTAAAGCATAAAGGAACTTAAAATGAGCTTACGCTCAATAAGTTCAAACTTAATCTCACAATTCATTTAAAACTTTTTTTCATAAACCTTTTGCTCTTAAAAACTGCGACATCTATTATTTTCCTAACGGGTATTATGTTAATTCAATTAATTATTAGTGTACTAACTAAAATTTATTTAATCTAAAATCTATTTTATGTTTTTTATTTCTACTCATTTTTAAATTTTCTAAAATTTTTCTATATCTATTTAGTATATTTACCTTAATACCTTTGGAACTTCTAATTATTTACGAAAAAGCTATTTTGGCATTTTGTGTCTAAAAGTCTCCGAAGAAACTCATTTTTCCTGCCCTTGTTCTTTTCTTTCCTCATCCTTGCTGACACTTTCTCTTTCTTTCTTTCTTTCTTCCTTCTCTTTCTCTTTCTTTTCTTCCTCTTCTTTACATCCATGGTGAAGCAAAACCAGAGAGATTAAAAGAGAAAATTCAAGTGACCCTTTCACAAAAACCACAAGCAATCTCTCATAAGCTCAAAGATCAAGGGGATTTAGACGATTTCAAGATTAAACTCCACTTTTGAACTAAGTTTGAGGTTAGATTTCTAAAACTCTAATCTTGGTTCTAAGTTGTATTTTGGTATGAAATTAAAATAAATGTGTTCTTGATGTTTGTGGGTAATTATACAACGTTTATGAAGCATGATTTACATAGATCTTTGTTTAAACTGAGTTTTTGAGCTAGTTTTAGAAAGTTTTGATTTTTGGTTTAGATTTGTTTGTTGCACATGAAAATTTTGAAAAGAATGATTTTTATGTGTTTAAATGTGTTAATCCATGGTTTTCATGCATTTTCTATACTCTAAAAATTGTTAAAAATGATCGGATTGAGTTTTAAAGTTTGAAAACTTTGAAAATGAAAACTAGAATTCCCAGAAGTTGTTCTATGGCAGGTCGATCTTTTCAATCGACAGGCCGAACCCATCAGTAGGTTTGACAAGCTGAACACCATGAATCGACATGCTGAACACTCTTCAGTTTGGCAGGCCAATGAACACTACCAGCAGGTCAATAAATAGTAACTGACAGGCCGAAAGATAGTCCAAAAATAGCTGTTTTGTTCGGAAGGCCAGAAATAGTTGATCAGTAAGACAATCAGGCGTTCAAAACACACTTGTTTTACACCGTTTTATATTACAAAATGTTTCAAGGATTTCATATAAATGATTATGGCACACTAATAAGAATAGTTGGTAAATCGGTATGATTATGGATTAGAAATTTAGTTAAAGTATAGTTATTTTATACGTCATAGGATGACGGAGTACTTGGAGCTTACGTGATGAGCTGGTTATTGTGAGCTGGAAATTATCAGCATGGTAATTCGCCAAGAGATAGGATTCTATTACTCATCTTTTGTGAGTTTTTATGAAATTAAAATTGGTTGTTTTACTGCAAGATATATATATGCATGTTGAACTTCTATTATATGAGTATCACATATGAAACTATGACATGAACTCGTCCTATATTATACGGCAAGTAATATATTGATTTGACATATGTTGTTGTAAATTGAGAAACATGGTTAGGAAAAACTGACTCTATAAAGAATGAATGATTATAGAGGAATGGTAAGACGTGAAGAGGGAGCGATTACGTCCTTGGGTACGAATACTCTAAAGGGTATAATAGGGGAGAAGTGATGACGCTTCCTAGGATTGAAAGTCTCAGAACACAGTGTACAAGAATCGACTTGGTGAGAACTTGGAGCTTGATGTCCCCTCACCAGAACACCCTTGGAATGTTTGGAGGGTGATCAAGCACGCCCATTTGGGTTTCGTTAAGTTGAGTGGTATGATATTCTATTGCACAATAGATACAGATGAGCATAATTAAATCCTAAATTAATATGTGTATATATATGTATAGAACTTGGTAAGAATGATCATAAGATATCCACCGGAATTAAACATGATAAAATTGATGAATAATGATGAGAACTAACTAACCATGCAGGTTTTAATATGGTAAGGATTAAAACCTAAAGGTGAGTAATGATTTTCCTTACTGAGCATATTGACGCTTATTCCCTTATATTTTCATCTTTTCAAGACTCACTAAGTGTGAGGTAGCTATGAGAAAAATAGTTGAGGAAGCTATGTAGCTATATTATGTTGGGATTGCTTCAATTGTTAAGAATGTTCTTCATGATAATGTAAGCATCGATTGTTACTTTCTGTGACTGTATTAACATATGTTGAGAGTTGAAATGATGATAATGACAGTTTTATATTATTAAATTTAAGGTGCTACATTAAACTATGGTTTAATTATTGTTTATATTTTTATTTTGATTTGAAAGTTTTCATTTAAGTCTCGAGAAACTTTATTTTTGAAGTTTTACTTTTATTTCTGATCTTCATTTTAATTCATTAAAATTGTTAACCCTTATACAGGAGTGTTACAAAAACCTTTCTCATAATATGTTTATCATAAACATTTCTCTTAAATATTTTTCATAAAACGTTCTTTATAAACCAGTTTTTTGTAAATATTTCTCATAAAATGTTTATTATAAACATTTAATATAAAACATTTCTCAGAATGTTTTCCTATAAGCATAGCACATAAACGTATCATGGAAAGGAATGCAAACAAGATAGAAAGTATGATTCCATTTATGCTCAATTATGAACTTTCAATTATGAGCATCTTATAAACATTCATTTCTTACTTTTAACTTTTTATCATTGTTCCTTAGCTTTCCTTATCTTATAAAATTTGATATTCGTACCAACATCATTAATCATGAGATCGTAAACATAATGCTTCATTTGTAGAAGACTTGAGACCATCAAACACCAAGATCATAAGTTTAACT
>CAMOHE010053930.1:57143-90692 GCA_946598075.1 Artocarpus hirsutus
TATGAACTTTCAATTATGAGCATCTTATAAACATTCATTTCTTACTTTTAACTTTTTATCATTGTTCCTTAACTTTCCTTATCTTATAAAATTTGATATTCGTACCAATATCATTAATCATGAGATCGTAAACATAATGCTTCCTTTGTAGAAGACTTGAGACCATCAAACACCAAGATCATAAGTTTAACTTTACTTTAAGTACCTCACAACAAAGAGGCTAATACGACACTTATTTATCATCTTTGCTTAACCTTATCATCTTTACTTGACCTTCTTATTAACTTGATGAGCATAACAAATGCTTACACACTTTAGTGCTATACTTAGCATTTAAACTTTTAGCATGGCAAATGCAAACATGTTGCATAACATGACTTAAACTTTAAAACATATTGCATAACATACAAACATATAACATTAAACAACTATGTTGTGAAAACATGACTTGATCTTTAAAACATATGGCATAACACGTGCAATCATACTTTAAATACATTGAAAATCATAACTTGAACTTTTAAAAACGTTATGCATATCAAATTCAAATATACTTTACATATAACAATTTCAAATTCATTGCAAATCTTGTTTTGAACTTAAAACCTTTATGCATATCAAATGCAAATATAAAGCATATTCAAAGCATTCGAAAACTCATTTTTTTACGTCATAGGTGAGGTTTGAAATTTACTTGGACTTAGGTCTACCATTTCCTATTTCGTTCATTTTTTTTCATTAGTCGACTTCTGCGTCCTGATTAAATAACACCCGACTTATTAGGTAACTTCTTTTTTATCAATCTACTCGATTGATAATGAAACTTAAACATTAATCTTCTTTTCTTTTTACTTAACTTGGTACCCTATTGGCTTACCCTTCTCTTTTCATTGTACCCTATTGCTTCACCCTTTTCATTTGCTTAAATTTGTAACCAATCAAGTTATCTTTATCTTTACTTAACTTTATAACCCACTAGGTTACCTAAGCTTTCTCTTTAGTTAACTTTATAAACCATCGATTTACCTTTCTTTAACTTTGTAAACCTTCGGTTTACCTTGATTTTAAGTTTGTAGCCCACTAGGTTACTTTCCTTTTTACTGAGTTTTGTAACCCATCGGGTTACTTTTCCCTTAACCTTACAACCCACCGATTTACCTTTTTTTTTTTTTTCCTTTTTACTTAACTTTAACATTCCTCAATTAGTTTTACTATCTTTTTAGACAGGTTAGTTACCTAATGTATTATAGAAGATTTTCCATCTAAGAGCATTTTACTAATTCAGAATAATCAACTCCGTTCTTAGCTGTTTCCTTCAAAAATGTTGATTTTACCCTTAACGGGTTTTTTGTAAACTTCGTAATTTTACTAAATTCTTTACTTAACTTTGCCATCTTGACACTTACGAGTTCAGTAACATTCCTACTTAGGACGTTTTCCTAAATCAGGCGTGTTGTGTCCATTGTAGCTTTTTTTAAACTAAAAATAACTATTTTACCCTTGACGGGTCTTAGAAAACTCTCGAAACCCATTTAAAAACATAACTTACATTTCTTTACATCTCATAACATTTTGGAAAAATAAATAATGATTTTCCTTTTGTTAGAACATATTTTGTTAAAACTTTACAATTTTGACCCTAATGCGAAAATATTGACATTTTCGCCCTTAATTTTCCCCCCTTTACTTGATAAAACTCTTAATCTTTAAAAACTTACACCATGTGGTTACTTACTACCCACAACAGTGCAGGAAACTAGCATTCCTTAATGAAACTCTATTTTTACATGATTTTACAATTTTGGCTCGAAATTCAAAAATATTGGCATTTTTGCCCCTGAAACCAAAAATGACCGTACAATACTAAAACATTCAGTTTTTGCAAGAGTAAAACTTTTAAAATATCCTTGTTCTAATTCAAACACTTCCATCACGTTTTTGATTTTGTAAAATTTTATGCTTAAAATCTTATAAAATTCATAACTTACAAATTGTATAGAATTTTGAAAAACTGTCTATTACTTTAAAAGTTTCGATGAGTTCTACAACTTTTATGTTTTAATTTTCTTGAAATTTCAACATTTAAGGGGACTTTTTTGCTAATTTTTAAATCTGCTAAACTTTTGCAAATTTTTGCAATTTAGTCCTCTTGAAATTTTGTAAAACCTTGTTCATAACAGTTGTTTTTCTCACTGTTTTGGCTCATTTTAGATTTTACTTAGAGGATTAATCAGCTTCTAAATCCCTTTAAAGGCATCATTTTTTTATAAAAACTAATTAAACTTTGTATCTTAGCAAAGTTTAACAAATTTTCCCATTTTAACATAAAGACTCTATTTTCTTAACTTCTCATCAACATCATCATCATCATAAAACCTAAAAAATCATACCATAAACATTCCGGTATGTGTCTCATACTGTCAGTATTCTTTCCTACACTGTGTTTCGTGATCCACATGTTTCCACATCATCCATACAGTATAATTCCTATATTGCTTAGCTTTACACAATCTAATTTCTAACTGTATTATTTTATGTAGTATAATTTTTATACTACTAAACTTTTAACAGTGTAGTTTCTATACTGCTTAATTTTATCTGTAAAATTCTTATACTGGATAACTTTATCAATGAAATCCTTACACTGTATTTTCTCATACTTCATGATTTCCCCACACTGTATTTTCTTATATTGTATTTTTATTTTAAAATTTGTTGCAATACATTTTGCAACTATTAAGCTTTTTAACTTATTTTTCTTATCATTCATTTGTCATTTAAAATTATGGTCAATTTTTAATCTTCAAATCCCAATTTTACCTTTATGAAATTTTTTGTAAAAATCAGATTAAAACAATAATCCTTGTGATGCTCTTTATGTTTAAAATATTTAACAAATTTTCGAGTATAAACTTATGCTTATAAAATTTGTACTTAAATTACTTAACACAATCTTTTAATTATTGTATTTTTAATGCGCTAAAAATTCTCAGGTATTACATAGGAGCCATTAATGTTAATAACCTTTTTGTTTTTCTTTTTTTTGTTTTCTCATTAATAACAAAGAATCTTGCACTCAGTTCAAGAGGCCACTACATAATGTCCATGGGCTCTTCTCTATAAGGTCCAAAATTAAGATGAGTCATGGTATACCACTTCTTTATAATGATTATTGTGTTCAACTATTTATTTTTTAAACTTTGAATTATACCACTTCTCTTAACTAAAAAGACTAAAATATATTTTACCTAACCCTGATCCAAAATCTTTATGATCATTTATGTTTTTATACTCTTTAAAAGTGGTATTTTTATCTTTATGATTGTTTATGTTTCTATACTCTTTAAAAATGGTATGTTTTAAACTTTCTTATTAAAGTAATAAGATTAAAAAACATCATAGAATTAGTATTTTTCATATTGACCCATAGTTTAGTGGGTTCTTAGGGCTCACTTACACTAGGGTCAATTTGAGAAATATAATTTAGGGGTTTTAATGATTTGGTACTTGTATTTAATGAAAACATCACATTGGTACCTATTTGAAAAGTATCAAAATAGTACCCTATAGTATTTAAAAATATCATTTTGATGTCCTAAGTTTATGTTTTATGATGTAAAATTTTCAACTTATCCTTTTATTAATGAACTCTAAATTATTTTGTGAAAACTATAAAAGAGAATAAAAACAAATAACGCAAAAAAAAATTCAGTCTACATATATGTTTATCTTTGATGAGTTTTGTTTAATCTTTTGTTTTGATTTTTATCATAGTTTTATAAAATCAATTTCGGATTAATAAAAGGGTAAGGAAATTTTACGTCAAACAACACAAACTTAGAGTATCAAAATTATATTGTTGAAAACTATGTTTTGATATATTTTACAATAGTAAGGTATTAATATAATGTTTCTCTAAAACACATGCCAAAAATGATAATTTCCTTGTAATTTATGTTGTGTTTATTTTTAATTTTAGCACTTCTATAACAAAGTTGAAACATACCTATTCTAAGAATATAAAATCATAGTTGATAACAAGTATTTTAGATTATGGTTAGACAAACGTATATAAACTAAAGCGTATTTTGGTCTTTTTTAACTAAAAAATAAAAAAATAATTTTAATTAAAAGAAGAAAAAAAAATGGTAGAAGACAATAGTACTAGTCAAAAAGTGATATACTATGCTCATCTCTGGATCCATTTTGAAAAGAGATACCGTGAGAGAACAATTTTTTTTCAAACATGAGACTTTTGTAATCACTAGTGGAAGAGCATACACTCCGTGCGTGTTAACAAAAAAAAAAACTAAAAAATAAAAAAAAAATGTTTTTGTAAGGAAAAATAGGGGGAAAAAATGTTTCGGGACAAAAAAGGAAAAATATGTTTTAAGAGAAAAAAGTTTTAGCTAAAACAACGGTTCGCAAAAAAAAAAAAAAAAAACGATGAAAAGTTTCAAGTTTCGAATGTTTTGAGAGCATCATGTGAAATTTATTCTCATTTTATATATATATGTCAAATATTTACTCTCTTCATATACTAAACTTTATGTGCCAGATTAAAAAGACATACTTCCTAATTTTTTTCCCAAACAAAAAATATATGTAAATTAGAGCTTTCAACAATTTCCCCAATTTTTTCTCTGTTCCCCCTCTTTTGGTAGGTAACTTTTAGTTCATGCATTTACATGTCCATGAAAAAGGTAATAAAACCATTTCTACAAATCCCTAATAAAAATTACTACCGGTGAAACTGTGAAATGAAAGTAAAAGACCATTTCTGTCTAAGCTATAGTTTTTATTAGATTTTTCACTCTAAAAATCTTGTCAAGGAATACAGCTCTTCAGAGATAGCCGTACCTATCCAACACGGCAAGGAAAGTGGAAAGATATGGCAGAACGCAAACGCAAAATCCATCATATTATCTCCGTTCATTGACAAGAAAATTGGGAAAATGAAAAAAGTTCGACTTAAATTTCATTTTTTATATTTTATATCAAATATATGACGTAAAGTAATGCCACTTAAAGGGCTCTCTATTAATCAAGAAAATTGAAAAGATAAAAAAAAAAAATTCTACTTACTCTCCATCTGACAAAAATTAGTTCGAACCAATAACAATATAAAGTCTCGCATTTTATATTATAAAACAAAAACTATTATAATACAAAACTCTTACATATTATTTTTTTTAAATCAAATTTTTTCAGTTTAAACTGAATTTCTAAACGCCTTTATAATTTTTATTTTTGTATTTTGCATTAAAAATATTTATCTAAAGTCATGGCATTGAAAGGGCTCTAAATTTATAAAGAAATCGGGAGAAAGAGGAAATAACAAACTTAAGGCGTGTAAACAAAATTAACGATCATATTTTTAGGTGAAAAAATAGTAAAATTTTCAAGAAATTTTGAAAATGTCCCCTCCACACAAAAATCCTCAAAGTTCTCCCCTACCACCAAATCTCTAAGTGTGTCGGAGATCAGTTTCTATGACGTCGTTAGTCACCAGAGTCATGTGAATCTTTGTCACTGTCAAATGCGTAAATCTTCTTTGTCCTTCGGTAGAGATGCTCATGTTGCTGTTGCGAAGTCGTGGATCGCGAGTTAGATCAGAGCAAAAAGTCACTGCTACTAAATCGGCACACGATAGACTGACAAACTAGCGACAAGCCAAAGAGAGAGAAGAGAGACGTCGCTTGCAACCACCGTCAAGGAGAAGAGTTCTAAGGTTTTACTAATTTAGGGTTTGATAGGTTAGGTTTATATTGGGGCTAATTTGAGGCTGATTAAATTAGGGATAAAATTAGAAAACTACTTACACAAAACTTCTAAAAATTTTAAGAACACTATATATAATAACAACTTAATTATTAAGCATTTACTTTCATTATTTTCAAAATCTGTTATTTCATACAATTTCTCACAGAAAATTAAAAAAAAATCAAATGAATTATTTATTTTACATTTTTCGTATTTTATATCACATTTATAAGTCTAAAGTAATGCTTTAGCTATTGTCTCTGTTTTTTCGCCAAGAACCTTTTTTATTGTTTGCTTATTTTTCTAGGGTGTTTGGAAGGTGGTGGGAACCAGTGGTGAGAACCACTTTTACTGTAGCATATGAGAACTTTACACTGTAGCAATTTTTTTTATTGTTACTGTAGCATGTGAGAGCTTTTTACTGTTTATAACTGATTTTGTGGTAGGAACTGCAGTTCCCACCACTTTACCAAACACCCCCTTCATCCTTAGCTGAGCTGGAGCCCTGGACACGGATAAAAAAAAAAAAAAAAACATAAAATGTTGTCATGCACATTCTAGATGCAGCCGAGAGTGCTTTTTTCAAACACAAGCCAAAAAACAAAAACCCCAAACCCAAAAAAAGAAAAAAGATAAAAAAAAAAAAACAATTCTTATTTGTCCATTATTATTCTCGAACGCAACAAATCAACATCTCGGGCCACACGCGACCAAAACCAAATTCATTGTTTCCAATAATCTAAATCCCTCTTTTTTTTTTTTCGGGTTGAGGAAATAAATCCCACTTTTAAATGCACCTTAAAAAAAAGTTACACAGATATCACATGTATATAATCATGTACAATTATACTCAACAAATACACAAATCAAACGGTTGTGGATTACTAATATCAAACACACGTACGCTCATTTAGTCAAAAGCGTGTTACCATGATATTATAAAAACGGTCAATCATTCACATGATAGCAAAAGACGCGTCACATTCATATTTGTAGCATCCGTACAAGTAAGTAAATGCAAACCAGGTAATTCCCAACCACTCTTAGCCATTTTCTCAAAAAAAAAAAAAAAAAAAAAACCCAGAAACAACACAAAAAACAAAACGCAAAACAAAGAAGTGAATCAAAAGTCCTATACTTAGCACTACACTTGCAAGGGACCATGATACGGGTGAAAAACATAACTGTTTTTTTTTTCTTTAAATTAGAAGAGAAAAACCCGAAAGGGTGAAAAACAGAATAAATAAAAAAAATAAATGAGGAGAGAGAAGGGGAGAAAGCAGAAGGATGAAGAGGCACAATACTACTCATGAGTCTAGAGAGAGAAAGTGGTAGAGAGATGAAAAGGAGGGAAGGTGGAGCAGAAAAGGAGGAAAATTTGGGAGAAAAGTTGAGGAGAGGGGTTCTGGTGGGGGAGAGAGGCGGGCCCTGTACTCCAGTGGTGTCTTCATGGAGACTCTTTTCACACTCTGATGCACCCCACCACACCATAATTAAGCAAGACCCTTTTTCTAAATCCGCCATTTTTGCTTCTTCTTCTTGTGATCATCATCATCATCATCAGAAGAAGACTGTGGTCTCTGTTAGAAAGCTTGCAGCTGCTCTGTGGGAGCTCCAGCACTACCTGCCGCTTGCTAAAATGCACCGGGTGGGTGCGCACGCTAATGGTACTGGTGGTGGCGGTGCTGGTGCAGGTGCTAATGGTGTTCCTCCCCCTAGGCTAAGAAACCTCCATCATCGTCATCATAGTCATCATCATCATCACCATGATCATCACCTTCATAAGGACAAGGGTCTTGACCTCTCCAACTTTCTGGCTGATAATTCCCCCAGTTCTCCTGACCAGGTTGGTACTGATTGATGATCATTTCTTGGTTTTTCTCATCTGGGTTTTGATTGATTTTGATGTTTGTTCTGTTTTCTTTCTTATTTATTTATTTATTTGTTTGTTTATTTGTTTTTGTTTGGATGATAATTTTTTGTGATGTTAGAAAGATGTTAGGTCGATGAGGTTTTCTCTCTCCTTTTTTATTTAGGCAATTAATTGAGTCTCTCACGTTTGTTTCTTTGCTTCAAAAAACATGTAATTTCTGGCACTTTTAACTTGTTCAAGCCTATTAGTACCTTGATGGGTCTGTTTTGGAATTGATATTGTTTATGAGATCTCCTTTCTAAAGATGTTTTTTTTTCCTTCTGCTAAAATTGGTATTGTGATATAAATAAAACATTACTTTTCTTTTTCCTCCAAGCTTGATATTGTAATTGCTCTTCAACTAAACTTCTTGTCCTGTTTCTGATTGTCCATTCTGTGGAACTTCCAATTTTGGAAAATTAAAATTGTAATTAGGTTGAACTACTTGAGATGGCTGCTGCAAAATCTTGATTCTTCCATGTCAGTTTTGTCCTTCAGAACCTAAAAAATCAATCAAGTAATAGGTAGCTCTGAAATGCGTAAACGGTGAATTATGTATCTGGCAGATAGTCAAACCACCTTTCTTCCATTGATCAACCATTTTTTTTTCCTTTCCAATGGACTCTTTGCAACAACACAATTGTGTGAGCAGTGGCCTTATGAAAAGAACGATTTTTATGTTTCCAAGTTGAAGATTAGCTCCTCTACAACTGATTTTTCTCTGATTGCCCTGCCAGCCAGCTAGTGCAAGCAGTTTGAGAAGGCATCTTATTGCATCCTTGATGCAACACCATCGATCGATTGATAAAAACAATCACGCTCTTCAGCCTGTATCTCCTGCTAGTTATGGTAGTTCTATGGAGGTGAGATTCTCTTCTTTACACCAATATGGTATAAATTTTGTTCAATTGTACCGACCACTTCTGTTCATTTAAGCCAGCTTAATTAAAAATTTACTTGTGCATTTTAGATTTGGCCTTCCAGCCCAAATTTTGTGTGGTCTTTATGTGATGAGCCAACATATTTACCATGATTTGACATGAGTTTCTTTTTCAGGTGGCACCTTATAACCCTGCAGTTACTCCTAGCAGTTCTTTAGACTTCAAAGGAAGGATTGGTGAATCACATTATAATCTGAAAACATCGACGGAGCTTATTAAAGTATTGAACAGGATCTGGAGCTTGGAAGAACAGCACGCGTCCAATATGTCGCTAATAAAAGCATTGAAGACAGAGCTGGACCATTCTCGTGTGAAGATCAAAGAGTTGCTCCGGGAACGACAAGCTGATCGACATGAAATGGATGATCTGGTTAAGCAAATCACAGAAGATAAACTGGGGAGGAAGAGTAAAGAACAGGACCGAATTCATACTGCAATACAGTCAGCGAGGGACGAGCTGGAAGATGAGAGGAAATTGAGGAAACGATCAGAGAGCCTGCATAGGAAACTAGCTAGAGAGCTATCTGAGGTGAAATCTACTCTTTCTGGTGCTTTGAAAGAACTCGAAAACGAGAGGAGGTCGAGGAAGTTGTTGGAAGACCTGTGCGATGAGTTTGCTAAGGGAATAAAGGACTATGAACAGGAGGTACATGCTTTAAAACATAAAGCTGACAGTGATTGGACTGGAAGGACTGATCGTGATCGATTGATCCTCCATGTATCTGAATCATGGCTTGACGAACGGCTGCAGATGCAGCTTGATGAAGCTCGGTGTGGTGTTTCGGACAAGGACTCCATAGTAGAGAAACTAAGGCTAGAAATTGAAACTTTCCTTCAAGCTAAAGATATGCATGCTGGTAAAACAGAAAATCTATTGCCAAGGGAGCGCAGGAATTCGTTGGAATCTGTCCCGCTACATGAAGCTGTGAGCGCTCCTCGTGATGTGGATGATGATGAAGATTCATCAGGCAGTGGTTCACATTGCTTTGAGCTTCAAAAGCCAAGTACTGCCGAGTTTAAGCCACGTGGAGATGAAGCTGAGGATGATCGTCTCCAAGAAACAATGAAATTGAGCAACGTAAAGAAGAAACTGGAGTCTGGTGAAAGGATAAAAGGGCGTACTCCGTCTAGTTTACAAGTTAAGTTTGAAGAAAAGATGACAAGGGCCGTGTCAGGTGAAGGGAACAAAAAGTCTCAGCTGGTAAATACAGAGCAGGGAAATGACGGTGAAGAAGGGAAACCAAATGAAATAAGGGCTGAACAATGCAAAGAGACTGAAGATGCAAGTTATGAGAAAACAAACAGACAAGATGAAACACGAGAGATGAATTCTAATTACACAGTCAATGAGCTTATAAGAAGCCAGTATTTGTTGTCAGACGGTGGTAACCTACATCTTGAGAGTAACAACAATGGTGAGGCGTCCTGTAGTAGCTTTGGGTGGAGGAATCAGGCAAGTCCGGTACGACAGTGGATGGCAAAACTAACATCCCCGGATCTGGACGTACCGGAGTCTTCCTCAAAACTGCCTTCGGGTTTGAAAGACAATACTCTGAAGGCAAAGCTTCTCGAGGCGAGAGCAAAGGTTCGGCGGTCGCGTCTGAAAGCTTCAAAAATTTCCTGTTAATCTTGTGAGGGGTTGGAGATTTTATTCTTGTGAATATAGGCCATGGTACTTGAGTTCTTAATATCTTTGTGCTGCTGCTGTTCTTAGTCTATATGACTATATTATAGCCTCATCTTCCTCATCTGTAATTTTGGCAATTCAAGTCTGTATATGAGTGTAACGTTGTTCCATAGACAAATAAAAGAGATTCAAGACCAACTTCAATTTTAGATATTTGACTTATTATGGCCGGTCTGGATTTAGCTGAGGCATGTTATTCACCTTTCATCTGGTTATTTCCTAGATTTACCCATATAAGAACAGTATTTGGTAGGCAAGTGAGTCAAGACTGTTAAAATAGGCGAGTCATGGGTCAAGACTCCGTTGACGGGCTCTTTAGGTTGAGAATTTTGGAAATGCCAGAGATACTTTTGTTCATGATTGCGAATCTGGGGAGTTGTTTTTGGTGCCTCTTTCGGGGTCTTTCTGCCTTCTGATGGTTTTTCGGCCGTTTGGCTGTCTTCCCTTGTGGTTGGCATCTTCTATGGTGGACCCAGCTACAAGTTCGCTCTACGTGATAGACCAATGATCTAAAGTCCAATAGGTGAAACCGCAGTCTAAAGCAAACCTCGCCTCTTCCTGAATGGCTAAACATTCCGACTGAATATTGATCTTTGACGGTTTAGTAGCAAGATTACCCCCTTCCAATTCCGAGCAACAATACCAACTCCAATCCGTTCTGCATGACTGAAAACTGCAGCATCAACTCCACCATTGCCTAGGAGTTTGAGAGAAGATATCATCACTTTCTGTCCAGTTACCAACAAGCGCTGTAGTCCCCGTATATTCTACCAGCATGTTGAACCACATCTTTACTAGATAAAAGCTTACCCTCAAGAACACATGCATTCCTGTTCAACAAGACGCTCCAAGTAGGCATACAAAACAGCTCCCGCTATTCTTTACTGCCATGTTGGAGAACAAAGATACATAAGGCTGAAAACGGGACACCCTTGAAACGCCTCACCAGATCCCAAATGGAGCATTGTTGCCAAACCTCTCTTGTCGTCTCGCACCACCATAAGCATGAGATGCATCTTCTAATGCTTCCTTACAAGTTGGGTATATATAGGACTGGTATGGATTCCTCTCCTAACTAATTGTGTTTTAACCGCCAAAGCTTCATGCATAGCATGCCAGACATGTATCTTCACCTTACTAGGGACTTTACAAGCCCACAGTTGTCTCCGGTCCGCAGCAGCAGCACTTGTACCCGACGATTGGCTAGCTTTTCTCCTTTGCATTTCCGGTTTATAGCCCAAAACAAATTTATACGCACCCTTCAAAATGCCACACCGGACCACCTCACGAGCCAAGTGGAATACTCGAGACCATGTCTTTAGCAATGTCCCACAGAAGAGTTTGCAAAGCATGTAGAGACCAACATCAATTCTCAAAAAGGGAGGCAACACGTAGCTCCCTATTATCCTCTAATGGCTGCGTTACGGTTTGCAAAGAATATGGTCTTGAAAGCCAAGGATCTTCATACAACTTAACACTTGCCCCGTCACCTATCTTCCATCGCACTCCCATTTCTAATAGCTCTCGTCCCCACGTTATACTAACGCCACACATAAAAGGGATTGTATCCAACTGTTGCACTTAGGAATTCGAAATTAGCAAAATTCTTTGCTCGAAGGACCCGATCCATCAACGAATCCAACCTTGTTTCGCCACGAGTGCCCGGTTGAAAGCCAATAAATCCCGAAAACCCATACCTCCCTCACCCTTTGGATGAAACAAAACTTCCCACCCTAAGCCAATGAATCTTCTGAGTAGCTCCATCACCATCACCCTCACCCTCACCCCCCACCTCCCCAACCCCCAAAAACCATGCTACGAGGGATTGAAGATCGTCAAAAAGAATATAAGGCAATTTAAATACACTCATAGGGTAAGTGGAAACAGCTTGGGCCACAACCTTAATGAGAATCTTTTTACCTCTAACTGGTTCTCAACCTTTGTTTTGTACTGCCAAATTGGGGTAGGTTTGTGAAGCTGAAGGTAGATCACCTCTGTTGAACTTTGCTTCAGAGTCCATCATGTTTTGTTGCTTGCCTTGTCGTTTCAATATCTACGTACTTTGTAGGCTGTTGCTATCTACCATTGAGTACGAGTGCCATAAACACCCTTTTGCTCTTGTTGACTCGCTTCTTGATGATACCTCTGATGAATGTATCTGCAACGTCTATAAAAGTGACATAGATCTAAGAATTTGTGTTTATTCTTGTCGAGACTGTAAATTTGTTGCCCATGTACATATGATTTTTGAGGCACGTTCAATGCTCAGAATCTTACACTATATTTTGCTTAATTTATTGGTTGTATCGTTTTGACATGCTTTATAATTCATAAAGTAGGGCCGGTAATATGCGTTATGAGACGACGATATGATATGAACCCGACATGTTTTTTTACGGGTTGAGGTCAAAAAAATTAACTATGGGTCACTTTAGTGTCAACCTGGAACTGACATGTCCCAAAAGGGTCGTGTTCGAATTAACTCGCATGACTTTAAAGTGACCCATTTGACCTGCGATTAATTATTTAAATATTTTTCAAAATATTTTCTCCTATTATATGAATAGACAAACCCTAGCTTACTTAATCTCAGACCAAGCTTCAAACTAAATTGATTTTAACTCTTGAACAATAAGAAGATGATTTTAGCTTGATCACTTGAGACTGTTATTTTGTTAGATGTTTTAAAAAAATTTAGGACTTAATTTTTTTGTTGTTATTGCATAGAACTCATTTGATTTTGAGAAAATTTATTTTATATTTATTTTTAAATTACATTAAAGTAAATTTAAAGCTAAAAAAAGTCACGGGTTACTATGAGTTATTAACGAGTTACGGGTCACTGGCGTTTCATAAGTTGCATAAAGAACAAGTTAGCATGGGTCGTATTTATGTCAACCTATGTCAAAACAAGTTGTTTTAGTGTTGAGATTTTTCAACCCGTTCGTGTCACGAGTCAAGTTAGTGTCAAGCTAGTTTATGTAAAATTTGACCGAAAACCCAACCTGTTGACACGAATTACCACCCCTATCATAAAGTGCTTACATGTATTTAATGTCGTATTAATTCAAAAATTATGGCCTTCTTTTTTATGTAAATGTAGAGAAGATAATTAGTATTTAAATTTGTTAGCGTATCTCAACTAAATTGACATTCCCTAACAACAACAAGACCTCTCCACCAAATCCCATACACAAATTTATTAAAAAGCTATAAAAAAAACTGTGCAAAATGAAATGAGAAAGCAGCTTGCTAATACGTAATTTAAATATTCGAAACCATATTTTCTTGTCAAACAAGGCTTAAAACAATATATGAGAAACAAAAATGTTTAAGCTAATGTAATTTGTACTTTCATTTAAAGGAAAGAAAAAAAAAGAAAAAAAAAATACAAAAAAGAAGTATTTGGAACATCTCCTTCAGGAAGTTGGGATCAGCTGGAAAAATTTGTAGTCAGGCCCAAAAAATGGCAAACATAGTTTATTTTGTAATTTTTCTTTTCGCGAGTTATGTCTATTCTGTCAGTGTTTCATTTGATCTCTTATTAAGCCTTACACGGCATGGGCGTTTTATTTTATTTTATTTTATTTTATTTTTTGTGTTTTGTGTTTTTTTTTTTTGTTTTCTTTTGTTTTTTGTTTCTTGCTTTTTGTTTTTTGTTTTTTGTTTTTTTGGTAGACGGCAGAGAAGTTTTACTCCGCATTCTTTTGTTCTTGCATTTCTCGAGTAATATTAGCTAGTATTTAAAACTTAGTGTTAAGATGGACGTTGCATTAAAAAAAAAAAGAAGAGAAAATGTAAAATGTACCCTGCGAGTTTCATAATACTATGAATACTCGTATATTTTAAGTAACCAAAAAAAAACTATCCCACTTATTTTTTAAATTGTGTAATTTTTAACAAAAAAGATGATAAAGCATTATTGATATCAGAACTATTAGAAGTTGGATATAATTTATCCTATATCATCAATTAACTGGGTTGTTATAGCATCCAAAATTTTATATATTTACACCAATTTTAAGAATGTGCCCTCATTGTTCAAAGTAATATTCATTATTTATTTCTACTTTTCTATTTGTCCTCATCTTTTTTTTTTTTGGAAATGGGAATTACACTAGAAATTAAAAGTATACAAACACTAATTCAAACACAACAGATCATAACTCAATTAATGACTCGACTTCGACAACAAACCAAAACTACCAACAAAATCAATTGAAAACGCTCAAAGAGTAAAACGTGTACCGAGTTTTAACGTGTGGAAACAAAAAAGACAAACCACTAATCAAGCACAAACAAAGCTCTTTCACACATGCTGTTATAGACGGTAAATAACTCCAATTGGACGACATTGAGAGACCAAAGACATCAAAGCTTAAACCCATATCGGAGGGTGAAAAAACCACTTCCGTTATTATAACGAACAAACAAAATAGACATATATAACGAACAAACAAAATAGACATACACAAGGGAAACATCAACATTGTTATTTGATAGAAACAAAACCTAAAACAAAAGTTACAGAACAAAAACACGACACCATATTTCCTCTTGAAAACCCGATGACATCTCCAAGAGAGGAAGGACACCATAGCTAAAGCCAAAAGAAGGAAGGGACTTTGAGGAGAGGCCCATCCACCAATGCAAGGAGATTGAACGCCGCTAGCCGCCGTTGGCAACAAAGCCCAAAGTCTTCTGGAAACCTAATCCTTCGAGTCCCCTTCAACCATTCACCGGCAGAAGCAAGATCTTCCCATCCGCCTTCCCTCCTACTAGATCTAGCCCTCATTACACCTAACCAGATTGTGCTTGGGGTTGCCGGCACATGCACGAAGCCAGAAACAGCCATCGTCTGCCTACCCGACATCAAGATCCTAAGGCCAGCAGCATCCTCCAAACCCAGCGCCACCTGGATAATCACCAATAAAAAGGATGTCACGCCCGTCTGCAAGCCTCTCATGGGGCCGGGAGTCCAGAGACCAAGCCAGGTTGACGCTGGACTCTGGCCCTTTGATTCACAGTGCACTAAGAAGAAGGGGAAGAAACCCTAGCATAGCCTAAGAGAAGAGAATCCACTGTATTCTTAGTACTAGAGTAATTATTTGTCCCCCATCCTAATATTTCATTAAAAATAAGTAATCGTTTTCGGGGCCATTAGGTATTCACTGCATTAAAGGGAGACCGTACAAACTTGGAGCTCAAAACTGTGAGAATGAATTATGTAGAAAATGACAAGCAAGAAAATGCAGCAATAGGGAACGACGTGAAGAGTGAAATCTTTACCTTGAACAAATTCAAGGACCTAATAAAATGGCTACCTGAACATGAACAAATTATGTTGTGGCGTGATTTTGATTGGGACATATCAGTTGAATCTCAACAACCAGCAGGAGAAAATATTGGAGATAAGGCTCCGATATGGATTCGAAGACTTTCTCGTCTTACCATCGAGTATTTTGACGACTTCATTGCCTGGCTTAATGAATTTTATTACTCAGAAAAGCTGAAAGAAAATTTTCAAGATCTACTAGATCATGATGTCGCCGACCTTGGAGGTTACAAAATACCAAAGGCACTTGACTCGTTTTCTAGTACTACTTCTTCGGGGACATGGAGATATAAGTAGCAATTCGAAATCAACACCCGAAATGAAGAGTACCATCTTTGGCCTCATTTGCAAAGTCCTGGAAAGCATGTCTTCAACTACACTTGTACGTGTCACTAAAGATGATCTCAAAGAATGGTTTTTTTTTTCCTTTTTTTTTTTAACCTAAACTATGCTAAAAGGAGAGGCTTCGACAACGATTTTATGTTCGATCATCTTAAAGATGTGGCACGCGCTTTTATTGGCCTCCAAGCAACTACAGAAAGACTCAAATTTTCTTGAGTTTTATAGGTGTTGTGTCCTCTTGCTGAAAGTAGAGGAGCATACAAAAAAAAAAAGGAAATTTAATGTGAAAAAAGGGGAACAATTTTTTTTCAGCTACTATTATTTTCTCAGGGCTGTTTTAGGATGCATTGGGTACAGTATGAGCTCTTTTATGGACTCGTGTTTCACCTTAATGGTACTAGCATTCACTTCACCTGTATTAGTCAGATTTTCTTAACAGATCAAATGCAAATCTTCAAGACCTAATCCAATTTTTTGTTTTTGTAATATGTTTTCATTGAGTTTGCGTTGTTCAGAATGGCAGTTAAACTTGGATTGTTAAATTTCGACTAATTTTTGGCCTGCTATGGTTAACAGTGAAAATACTTCATAACATGTTTATTTCTTTTTACTATTGTTTGGTTTTAACAGACATCAACAGGATAGTGTCAAGATTAATGGCATTGGGAGCTGAACTAATACTTGTGTATTGAGAGAGAGAGGTAATAAATAAATGCTATGAAAATACTACTGATTTGATTTTTCTTAGCTTTTGTATTGATAATTCATGGATGTCAAATAATTTAATTTTGATCAGGTTGCAAGAATGCGATGCATTGATGGGCAATGCTGCAAGTTTTTGTTATAGCAGCTTGCAATCTTTTGAAGGCATGTCAAAGACGTGAGCAACTTCTGCTTTCTGCGGATTTCCCTTGAATAATCGATATCGTCCATGCCTATTACGGCCGTGCCTAGTGTGTAAAGTGGCAGACCTGGAAAGAAGGCAGGGAAAGAGGGTAACCAAGAGAATTTGAAAGGAAATAAAAAAGGGTTCATCATTTATGTTAAAAAGAGTACCTGACATGTAGGTGGGGAAATTTGGGTCGTCTGAATCTCCAAGAATTGCCAAGAATTCTTCTTCTTTTGGGTTTTGGTGGCATAGCTGCTTTTCTTTGCCTGCTTATTGAGTTCTCATCTCGTGCCTTCAGGCAAAAACATATACAGTTTATTTTCTGACTAATTGATCTAGTTTTGTTCCCATGTATTTTTCTATATGACTTAAATTTAGATTTGAGTATTAAGAATCTTTTAGATACATATTTATTACCTCCAAAATCCGAATTCTTTGAGTATCAAGAATCTAAGTTTTTAGAGTTCTGACTCCCCTTAAACTTTTGATACTCAGATATCTCTACTACAGTAAAAGCTAAAATTTTCTCTCCTATATTTAAGAAAAAAATCATAACTTCTTCATTTGTTATCCAATTGAGATGATTATTTTCTCATTGTGTTCCTAGTGAAGAAAGGAATAAATTAAGATTCATATTGCATATTTTTTAGGATTATTAACACTAAGATTTTATTAGATTTATTGATATATCAAAAATTATTTTCATTATTTCTCCAAAAAGAAATTTTAATTTTATTTCATACTTAGATAAAACTTAAATGCACATCCAAATGTTAATTTGGATAACAATTCAAATCACTAACTTAAATCCTAATTCAAATTATACTAACTTAAATCAAATCATTAATTCAAATCTATTTACCAAACGGACCCTAAAACACTTACATATAGAAAATTATAGGTGGTACATCATTTTTTTTAACTAACACTATTGTGTCCTCTACTATTTTTTTCTTCCTTTAAGTTGTATCATTTTTTCTAGCAAAAAAGGTCAAAATATCCTTAAATAATATATATTTTCCTAACTTTAACCTAAAACACTTGTGATCAATTATATCTTAATACTTGACTCGGTTAAAAAGCAATGTCACAAAAGAGGTATCCCTTAAATTGACCGGGTTATTATAGTGTTCATATGCTATCTAGTCACTCCTTTCAAACAACTTTTTAGGATGAGTTCTACTCAGCGAGAAACAAAAATATTATCTCTGTACCCTAAAACTGTTGGGTTTTGTTAGGTTTTATGATTCAATAAGCAACAAAAAATCAAAGTTAATTCCCATAAAACCCTCGTAGGATCCATATAATTCGATTGATTGATAAGAAAGTCATAGAATCTTACCAAGAGACAAAGGGGGCAAGATTTTTGGAAGGAAGAGAGCGGGTTCACTCCGGTAACACCCTAACTTGAGCTTTTCGTATTCGGGATCGGATTTAGACGTTGTTACTTAGAGCAACGCCCTCTGTAGGTATCTACATAAACAGACTTCTCAAAAACTGAATTGGTGAGCTAGCATCCTTTTCTTGCATTAAATGACTATCTCAATTTTAGGGTTTTTAATTGTTTTGCCTTTTAGAATGAGAGAATGTCTTTTCTCTTCTAATTCGGCTAGAAACCCTAAAACAGATATATATATATATATATTGATTTCGAGATAGAGTCAAATTTTAACTATGGTAAACTGTAATTCAAATATGATTCATAGAATTTAGATAACTTCAGATTTAATGAATCTAGACATATCTAGTATATCGAATCTGGACATTATCAGGTTCATTGAACCTAGACACAATAAACCTAAAATTTGTTTTTGGTCTGTTCTAAGTGTGCGATGTAGGTTCACATAACGTTGATAGTGAGCTTGAAATTCTGTTTCTGACCCACAAATCATAAGCAGCCTCTAGCAAGACATTATGATTACCCAAGTTATGCGAATGTCAATAATCCAACATAACCTAATCCACAATAAGTATTAAAGTCTTTTTGTCACTAGATACCTTGATTGAACATAAGGCATGGTTTATGTCATCCATATACTATTTAATCATATTATTTCTCAATCTCAAGTAGACTGATATTGATAATCCTTATCAATTCATTCTAATATGGCCATACATTTTTCTTCAGTCTAACTTATCAAGAGTCCATAGATATCTTTCTCATACTAAATGAGAGACAAATTCCTTTTTAATCACTCACATTCCTCACATGATTCACCATATATCCAACAACAATCCATTTCATCATCTGGTTAAAGATAATATTAGAATGTGTCAAAATATAGAACTTGTCATATAAGAAACAATGGTGATTTCAGGTCAAAGAACTATGATAATATTATTGTGATGAGAATCACTTATGACAATTATCCATGCAGTATTTTCATAGCGATTAAAGATATTATCTGGTTAAAGATAATATTAGAATGTGTCAAAATATAGAACTTGTCATGTAGGAAACAATGGTGATTTCAGGTCAAAGAACTAAGATAATATTATTGTGATGAGAATCACTTATGACAATTATCCATGCAGTATTTTCATAGCGGGTCGATTCAATACATCATTTCTCAAATATGTATATATGAGTTGACTTAGTATCTTATACACATTATTAGTAAAACATAATCATCAGTCAAATTTCATACTAGTCTTCATTTATTATTATCCCAATAATAATGACCGATTAGGGATAATTTAGAATAGAATTCAATTTTCACCTAAGAGTTTTACTATCAAGTCACATACTTGAAAACCTTAGGCACAATTAACTATTCATGAAATTAGAATAAAAAACAATAATAAAAATGCATTTTTATTAACAAAATATAAATGTAATGAAGTTAATATATAATCATTACATAATTAGCATGACCTAAGGCACATCACTAACAAAAACATGATACATATTTACAATTTTAAGAATGTCCCCCCATTGATTAAGTAACATCCTCTTTTACATCTTGGACTTCTACTCTTCTTGTTCAAGAAGCGAGGTCTACTTTCCTTTCTTATTCAAATTAGCGTATATTGTCATTTTCTCTTTTTCCATTTTTAATTGAAATGGAACTCTACAATTTTTTTTTTAATCGTTCTGCATAGCGATTACTTTTTTTCTCTTTCTTATATCATATATATATATTGTTAATATCTTTGTCTTTCTTTTTATTTCTTTTTCTAATGTTTAAATTTTTATTTTAATCTTATATAAACTATGTTTTTCAAACTTGCATGCATGATACTAAAAATTATTAAAAAATTTATAATTTTGCTTTTTTTTTAATTGAAAAGAGATTTTCATTACACTACCATACATTTCTAAATGTCAGTAAAAAATATTTATTGTGACATTTTGAAAATCTAACTAAAACTACTTTTTTGTTCCATTTTTAAATGTCAGTAAAATTATTCTTTTTAGTGTTATTTCTAAATGCCACTAAATTTTATCTTCCTTGACATTTTAGCAAATACCACTAAACTGCACCTACAGTGAGATTTTTTGGTTAAATGACGATTTTTTTGTGGTATTACTCCTTTAAAAAAAACTAAAGTATTACTATTAATTAGAAAAGATAACAGTTTGCCCTAAAATTGTTATTATATGCTTTAGTTTGCCCTGAAATTACTATTAATTAGAAAAGATAAGAGTTTGCCGTGAAATTATTTTTAGCAAATACCACTCAACTGTACCTACAGCGACATTTTCTTGGTTAAATGACGATTTTCTTGTAGTATTGCTCCCTTAAAAAAACTAAAGCATTACTTTTAATTAGAAAAGATAAGCGTTTGCCCTGAAATTGTTATTATATATTTTAGTTAATTTTTTTTATTTGTATCCCCACTGGACTGAAATCTTGACTCCCTCCTTGTATTCAAGTTCATTTAACAAAAACCAACTAAAATATTCCAACTAGATTTATACCCCCTAGTTGATAACAGGTGTAATCATTTTTTAAATATTAAAAATTTCCTTAATAATTTAAATTCAAGCTAACATTACTTCAAATATCAATTATCTAACAAATTAAAAAGGAAAATAGATTTTAAACCTAAAAAACAAAAATAAAAACCTATAAGATAAAGACATTCGTAAAATTTTCCACGATTGTTCCAAATCAATTATAAAATTAAATGTTAAGACATTTCAAGAGGTTTTTAACTATCATAGAAAGCATATGTGGACTTGTAGACGGCCAATAGCCCGGGCACAGGGTATTTAGCTTCTTAAGTAAAAATAATGTCGATAAACATCCTATGTAATTAGAAGATGGTTTTTGTGAAACTGTGGTCGTCTACATTTAAGGATGGTTTTCTAACAACATAAGGGATATATCAATTAATTAGTTAAAATGGAAGGCAGTTTGTAGTGTTTTAATTAAACTTGGGTATCCTCTTTTATATATATATATATATATATATGTATGTATGTATGTATTTTTTTTCCCAAATAAGAAAGGCAAAGAAAATCTTGTAACTATGTTTACCCTTTGAGGTCAAAACAAATATCGATCAGTTTCATTTTAGAATTCGTGAAAAGGATACTAAGCCTTGTACAACTATGAATATTCTTAGTTTATTTCTACGTATTTTTCCCCATCCTAATATTTCCATTAAAAAGATAAATAATCATTTTGTGGCCATTAGGTATTCAATGTATTGAAGGGAGACCGTACAAACGTGAAGCTGAGAAGTGTGAGAATTGAAGGCGTAGAAAATGAGAAGCAAGAAAAGGCAGCAATACGGAACAAAGTAAAGAGACAATTTACCTTAAACAAGTTCAAGGACATGGTAAACTTGCTACCTGAATATGTGCAAATCATGTTGCGGCGTGATTTTGATTATTGGGACATGTCAGTTGCATCTCAACAACAAGCAGTTGGAGATAAGGCACCAATGTGGGTCAGAGACTTTCTCATTATACGACCGAATATTTTGATAACTTCATTGCTTGGCTTAATATGGAATTCTCTCGCTCTGGATCTACTACAACAATATGCTCTTCAACGACATGTAAAAAATGTTGTCGATTGATTTTCACGACACTTTTTCATATGTCATTGAATGCAGGTGCTGTGAAAAGTCTACGATATTTTTTCGTGTCATGCTCAATGTTGTTTTTTCTTTTTTCATGACATAAAATACTATCATCTTAATTTTTTCAATTTTACAAACGTTTCTGACACAACAGGGTAAAATTGTTATGATTAAAAATTATTGATGACTCTAAAAGAATGTCATTTAAAAAATTTTTAACAACATAAGTAAAATGTCATAGATCTTTCAAAATAAAAAAAATAAAAAACAATTAAATTGAGTTTTTATTATTTTTTCAAATATAATTTTTTATTATCATTATTTAATTAATAATTAAATATTTCATAATGTTGTTTCGTAAAAAATTCAAACCGTATATTATCAGATTCAAATTTCACAAATGATAAATATAAAAAAATAATGATTATTAACATGATTATAGATAAATAAAAACAATCTGCAATACATTTCAAGAAAACTCAAAGCCAAATATCATTATCAAAACTTAGGCTTTAGAGTGCATAATCACGAGTAAAATAATCATAATAATCATTACAAATCATCTCCTCTAATCCAATGAACATTTACATTTTTCTTAGTAATTTATTCGAACAACTCATGTGCATCTTGCATTCGGATATTATTAACAACAGTCTAATCCCATTTGCATCTCCTATTCAGCCACTTGCAACGACAAATTAATACTGGAACCAATAAAAAACAAAAATATTGAATTGTACGGTCATATTCATGGTCAACAGTAAACAATATCTCAAGAAAATGGAAATCAATAAGTAACTCAAAAAATAGACAAAAAGAAGAAAATTAATGGCGAATTATTGGGGATGAAATTAAGAAAGGAAGTGAAAGCAGAAAAGAAAGCCAATGAGATGACTTTCATTTTCTATTTACCAAAGGATTGTGATCTTTAATGCCGATTTCCTCTAATTATTGAGTTTCTTGCAACTAAATTGGATTCCCATCTCAAGATATTCATGCAAGTTGGAAGAGGAAATCAATTATTTCCTGCAAATTAGATTCCTTTTTCCCTTTAGTTTACTGTTACTCAATTGGATCCTCACTTTTTGCTACTTAGTGGAGCTCTCCGGTGTATAGAAAAGTGAGATAAAGAATAGGGAGAGAAGAAGTTTTGTGTGAAGTTAAAACAAAGTGCCAAGCTTTTGTAAGAAAACTGGCAAATCTGAAAACCAAAAACAAAGCGCCAAAAGCTAGGTGCCAATCTCTTTTTTTTTTTTTCCCCTTTGAATCATTCTACCGCCAATCAAATGTTAGAAACGTGGATGTTGTTATTCTATCATTATCTCTATCTCCTATTTTTGTGGTTGTTTTGTTTTTTCAAAAAAAAAAAAACCTTTTTTTGCTCTGTGGAAGTGTGTTGTACTTCGTGTGTGTGTATATATACATATTATATATGTATATGTACATATTTTTTTCTTTTTTTAAAATTTTAAACACGCCTACACATTATTTATTATATATATACTAGCATACAATAATTACTCTATCAAACGATATCTAATTTAAAATGATAGTATGTCTATTATCAAGGTTATATGTAAAATTTATAACTTTATATTACGTACTTATGCAATTACAAGTAAAATTTTGTTTTGTTAATATAATTTTCAAGAACTCTTTCTGATTTTGAATTTAAATAATTGATTTTTAATGAATCTTGAAGGTGCACTTGAAAAGCATGTTTTTCTCAAAAAAAAAAAAAAAAAAAGAAAAAAGTCCTAAATCTTTTCAAATTCTCTCTCCCCTTGCAAGTTCATAATATAAGTTAATGATATCTATAATTCCTCTAATAAGTATTTAATTAGAAAATATTTCTTTTAAAGATATGTTCTAAATTAATCATATTATGTATCTTTTTATTAAGATCATCACTAAGTTAAAAATAATATTATATCCCACTCATATGTTTTTCAATGAGAAAAAATGCAAGTGAATATTGTTTTTGTTAATACCGTTGCTAAGTTAAAAATTATAGTATCTGCATGTCCACGTTTTTATTAAAGAAAAAAAAAAAACAAGTTTTACTCCAAACAAGGGAGCAAAGATGAGAGAAATGGCTAATGTGATTAGGACTATTAGAGGTTTGCTCAAGTTTTTTCACACACCACCCACCTCCTCATCATTCTCAATCCACTTCCAATTTTTTCTCCTACGTATTGTTTTCTTCTTTTGTTAAAGAGAGAAAAAATGTTCCCTGTATACCCACCAAAATATTTTGCACGAGATCTAGACGCTATTACATGTTACATTCTAGTTATATAATCAATAACAAACAATATCATCCTATTGGAATTGAAAGATCAACACAAGATTATGGTGTTTTTATAGAGACGGAGACAGTTTGTAGAGCTAGAGTACGACAAACTATGAATTTATAAATCTTATTTTATTACGAATAAAATAGAATTTTATGACTTTTTTTTGTCAATGTCGTCAAATGTTATATTAGACAACACATTGCACAAAAATGTCACTTTAAAGGCATTTTAACGACATTTTTTTAAATGTCATGTGGCTCTTATCGTTGAAAGCCATTTTTGTTCTGGTGAATTGAAACGAAAATTTGATGCTTTCCTATTTTATGATGTCGTCGACGTTGGAGGTTACAACATACCTCGAAAGTGGGCCCGTATTCTAGTACAACTACTTCGTAAACATGGAGATATTAGTAGCAATTCTGAATCAACACGGGAAATCAAGAGCATCTCGTTTTGCTTCTTATGCCAAGTCATAGATAGCATGTCTTCAACTGAACTTGTATCTGTCACTAAAGACCAACTCACAGAATGGTTTGTTTACCTAAACTATGCTAAAGGAGAGGCTTTAACATCGAGTTTATGTTTGATCATCTTTTAGATGTGGCACGCGCTTTTGTTGGCCTCCAAGCAACTGCAGAAAGAAATGGAGGAATTAAAATCAAAAGTATCAAAGCTGACGATATCCTGAAGCTACGCCATGAACTTGAGTCTCTAAAGGCTAAAGGCGATGATGGCTTCATCAATTGGAGGGGTGCACAATGGAGTGCTTGAGTATGGCTTTGAAATTTATGGACCAGGGTCATGTGGCAGTACACGGTTTGTATTATTTAGTGTCAAAATGAAGTGACTAGTTGAAATAGTTGTTAGCATATAATTGTTGTAATATTCCATTAAAAAAATAATAATAATTGTTGCAATATTGATGCAAGAATAAAATTCAGTCGTTTCCTCTACGGAAATACTTTTTTAAATTAAAAAAATTACATGTATGCTCTCATATATTCTTTTTTGTTTTGTGAACTCTGGTATTATATGCTTTTTTTTTTTTTAAAGAAAATACGTTGTTGTACGTAAAATATTTTAATGGTATGTTTTAAAATGTGGCGTCCAGTAGTTGAGTCATTTTTCTGCATTATAAATTATGTTTTTTAAAAAATATATTAAAAACAAAAATGAATAAAAGAGAAACAAAATGCACATAATATGTGTTTGTCTTACCCTTCAAAAAGATCTTTATCTGTGTTTTTATGGATAATTGATTGTTGACGTAAATTTAATTTTCCTAGTGGATGTATCACTTACGGAATATTTTTTGTTTTCGATTTTAGTTTTTTGTGTCGTTTATCAATTTCATCTCGTTTTTTGGTTGTCGCTTTTATGGTTTTCTCTGTCGGCGTTGAAGGGTGTTTGATGGTTTCCTAACTGATGTTGATCATTTAATATATTTTGTGGGAGAAGACCTATTAGATGTAAGTGGGGTTTCCGAGTTAAGGAAAATTCTGATGGGAGTAGTGCACCGAATTATAAAGCCAAGTTGGTAGCTAAAGGATTTCATCAACAAACAGGCTTTGACGACGTTTAGTCCAGTAAGTAAACAATCTACAATAAGGATAGTTCTCACACTTGCCCTTTTGAGAAACTGGTGTGTCAAGCAATTAGATGTCGATAATGTTTTTTTTAATAGAGAGCTTCAAGAAGAAGTTTACTGTAACACTCTGAAGTTAATTAAGTGTAATTAGAATATTAAATGGTGGATTAGTGTGCCATAATTAGTATTTTAAATTTAATTTGAATGTTTTGTGAAAATTTAGTAACCTTACATTATTTTACTCTTTTAATGATTTTTAAATTATTCTAAATTGTTTTTAATTGTTAATTTAATTTTCAATGAAGCAATTTGATTTGAAAACAGTGTATTGTTGCACACAGTTTTGTACAACTGCTTTTTCTTTTTCTCTATTTATTTTCTCTCTCCTCTCTCTCGCTCACCTCTCTCGTCTCTCTCTCGGTTCTCTCTTCCCCTCTCATTTTCTCTCTCTAAATTTTGAAACAAAATTCGGATTTAAGCTTCGGGTTAAAAGATTGAAGGCTCGGGAACGAGACTCAACAACAAAAACATCGTTTTCAAGCTTCGATTCAAGGTTAGTTTTTAAAAATTCAAAAGTTTTCTATTTTTAAAATTTTCTTGCATTTTGAGATCTAAGCAATTTTGAGCTTAGAAAAGCTTTGATCTAGCTTAGAGTAACTTAGATTAACTAGGATTAAAACTTTATTTCATCAAAAACGGATTGGAATCGAGATTTTTCATTTTTCCTCTATTTTCTCTATTTTTGGATTTTTGAGAAAATCTTGTTTAAAACTTGTTTTAATTCATTAAAAGGTATTCCATTATGATTTCCTATAGTTTATGATGATTACCCATGCCTGAGAATTGAGAAAACAGGTTAGATTTGAAGATTTGGATTCGGGATGCCGAGAACCCGTACGTGAAAATTTTTGAAATTTTTTCAGATCGGCAGGCCGAACTTTGTGTTCAGCAAGCCGGATTCAAAGGATCGGCAAGCCGGATTCATCCGACCGGCAGGCCGAACCTGGGGATGTTCGGCTGATCGGACTTGGACTTCCGACAGGCTGAACTGTGCAGTTCGGCCGAGTTCGGCCGGCCGAACCAGGGAAACCGACAGGCCGACCGAGCAATCGTTCGGCCGAGTTCGGCCGGCCGAACCAGGGAAACCGACAGGCCGACCGAGCAAGTAAGAATTTTGTGATTTTTACCCGTTTTAACTGTTTTGAACCCTGATTTAAATTTCAACTTTATATAATGATTTTATAAACCTAAATGACACACTAGGACATCATGAGATGATTTAGTATCATAGGATACCTCGGGTTAGATACTAATGGACTAAGTTACTATGTATTTAGGATTTGTGCATGGATCCGCGGAGCTAACGTATAGCGGACCAGGATTACGGTGTGGGACACCGACACAGATATCGAGGTAGGACTTCTACCCCTCTTCCTTGGTAGCCTTACTTCAAAATGATTTAAGCAAAAAAAAAATGGACTTTATCAAATGTTTTCGATGACTGATTGGGAAATGATTTTGTTTAAATATCTTTACAAACGGTTGTTTGAAAAATGTTCATAATGAACTTCATAATGAATATAAATGATTATATCTGGTAAATAAGAGATTTTATTAATCAAAAAGATATATAAATATATATATATATTTAAGGGCATGATGTCATATCAGAGATCGGGTTGTGTAGTGAACGACCTTGGGGGCAGGTCCCGAAACCCAGCTGGGCCACTACGGTGGTGAATTACCTATGGTTTGCCCAGGGAAAGAAAACGGTATTCTCTCTGGTCGACCTATTTGAATTGTTTTGATAAGATTATATTTTTATTAAATTCCCATTTAATTATTTATTTGTTTAATTGTTCTAGTTCGTTTTTTATATATTTATTTGATTTTACGAAATTTCTTTTAAAGTTGAATGATTTCTAAATATAGTCTTACTGAGCCCTTCGTTCACATTTTTATTTGTTTTAAAATCTTACCCCTAGGTGGATATCAACTTAGGATTGGAGAAGAGTCCGCCGACCGGACTTACGACCAGTAGAAGACTTGGGTAGGTTATAGTATAATAAATCAAGGCATGTAAGATCCTTAACCTATATTTTATCTTGGACTGTGGTTGTATTGTAATATTATCAGTACTGTATGTGTGTGCACAATATGTGGGCCAGTGGGACCCATACGTGTTCCACCCCATATTTAATTATTTTAATATTATTTTATTTGCTTAATTATCATGACGATTTATTTTATTTTCTTAATTTATTCCATTCAAATGATTTTAAAATTACCACCTTTTTAATTATAAATTTAATTATAAAACCTCAATTTTTAACTAAATCCTTATTTATTTAACTTAATTAAACCACCACGTCACCTCCCGTACTGCGGGGCGTGACATTTACTTGGAACAGCCATAGGGGTTTGTTCATTCACAGAATCCTTATTTAGTATGCAAACTTCATAAGGCCTTGTACAAGGCTCAAACAAGCTCCAAGAGCTTGGTTTTATAAGTTGCACAAGGCTTTATGAAGTATGGGTTTACCTCAGCAAATTCAGATCTATTTCTTTTCCTTGGAATTGCTAAAATAAGCAACACCAGCCCAAATATAACACAAGCCTAATTACAAACCCAATTTTTAAAAATTTCCATTGTTAGGTGTGGTAGGTGTGATTAATTTAAGTGTGTGGTCATAATTTAATTACAATTGTTTAATTGTGTGGTTCTTGTTCCTTACCTATAACTATAAATAGGAAACATCCTTGAATTTGTAATCACCAAGAAGAAGTAGAAAAACAATAAGAAGTATTCTTCAAAGAGTTCTCTAGTGAGTAGTCTTGAGTGTTTTAGAAGTTCTCTCTAGAGTGAGAAAGAGTGCTAGTTTTTAAGTATTGTAATTCTTTCTTTGAGTGGTCTTAATGCATTTAATGCTATAATAAAATAGTAGTTTTATTGTGTGCCCAATTAGTGTTCTTTTTAGCAATTGGTAGCAAAGCTAAGTTGTGAACTCTTTTGAAATTCTAAGTATGCTCTGTGGATGCAACTTTGGCCGATCTTTCACATCAGAAAAGTATTTTTGAGAGTTATACGTAATTAGTTTTTTTGTGTCGTGAGTAATCTGAAACTCTACAAGCTTGTTACCCAGGACAAATCTTGTTTTGTAATACTGAGGTATTGCTAACATGATAGGTGGTCTTCAAGTAATTGGAGGAATAAAGAAACTCAACAACCAAAACTGCAACACATGGATGACATGTATGATGTCATCATACATGCAATGGTAAGATCTATGAGAAGTCGTCGGTAGTAGTGAAGTTAAGCAACCGACAGCAGAAGACACTAATGAAATCTTGCGTAAATGGGAGATTAAAGCAAGCAAAGGGATATTTGCTTTAAAGACCACAATTGAAGAATAAATGCTAGAACACATTCAAGATGCCAAAACACTGAAAGAAGCATGGAACACTTTTGTCACACTCTTTTCACTGAAAAATGATATATGACTACAACTCCTGGAAAATGAGCTGTTATCCATAAAACAGGGAGATTTGACTACCAATCAATACTTTACAAAAGTCATTATGTCGTGAAATTTTAGAACTTGATCCTATGGCCCGTATTGAAGAACGTACCCATAATGAAAAGAATAATCATTCATGGATTGAGACTAGAGTACAAAGGCTTTGTTGCTGCTGTACAAGGTTGGCTTACTCAACCATACTTGCTTGCTGGTCAAGAAGCATTGGCGAAGCAAATAGGTGGAGTCTCACCGAAAAGTGAAGAAGAATCGCTCTTTAGTGGTAAGGACAAAGACAAACCCAAATAAAATATTAGAAAAGGATCAACAAGAAATGACGGCAAATCGGGAGGTCATCAAGGGAGTTCACAGTCAAGGAGAGCTTAGAAGTATGGTGACAAAAGTAGTCAATCCAAGCAAAGGAAGAAGTTTGACGACATTTGTTGCAACTATGGCAAGAAAGGCCATATGGCTAAAAATTGCTTGTCTAAGAAAAAGTCTGTAGAAAGTAATGCAACGAATTCCAAGACAAAGAGGCAAAGTGATGATAAGGGGGATGCCAAAACGTCATTTGTTATTGAAAAAGAGGTGGCACTCACGATGACTACCACTCGACGAATTGATTATAAGAAAGATTGAATCGTTGACTCCAGGTGTTCAAATTACATGACTAGTGATAGAGACAAGCTGCAAAATTTGACAGAGTGCAAAGAAAGCCGCGTGGTAGTAACAACTAATAATTCAAGGTTGCCGATCCCTCACATCGATAAGACAACTATTGTACCCCGATATAGTCATAATAAATTGCCACTTGACAATGTCTACCATGTACCGAGCATGAAGAAAAATTTGCTATCAATGGCACAATTAACGTCATTTAGACACTACGTCGTGTTCGGGCTGCACAATGTAAAAGTGTATCAAGACATCAGGATCTCTAGCACCCTGACAATGGAAGGACAAATATTAAAGTCTATCTATGTAATGTCAGTATAGGCTGCTTATGTCGACAAGAGTTGAAAGAATGAGACGATGGATTTGTGGCATGCAAGGTTAGGACACGTTGGCCACCATAAGTTGAAGGTGATGAGGCATAAGTCAATGCTCAAGGGTCTTCCTCAACTTGAAGTTAGAACTGACACTATCTGGATAGGATGTCAATATGATAAGGCGCATCAGTTACTGTATGAAGAATCAAAGTTCAGAGCAAAGATAGCATTAAAGTTGTTCACTCAGATGTCTTTGGCCATGTCAAGCAACCATCGATTAATGGAATGAGATATATGGTCACATTTATTGATGACTTCTCAAGATATGTATGGATTTTCTTTATGAAAGAAAAAATTTGAAACATTTACAAAATTTAAAGAATTTAAAGAAACAGTTGAAAGAAAAGTTGGTAGAGAACTCCAATGCTCATGTACAGACAACAACAGAGAGTGCACTTCAAATGAATTTGAAGAAGACCTACGAGAATACCGAATACGACATTAGTTCACGTGTGCAAACATGCTGTGACAAAATGGAGTAACGGAGAGAAAGAATCAGCATCTTGCAAAGATATGTCGAAGCATGCTTCATGCTAAAAATGTCCTTGAAGATTTTGGGCTGAGTATATGAAGACAACAACTCATGTCATCAACAAGCTTCCTCAATCAAGGCTTGGATTTACTTCACCATTTGAAAAACTATGGGGTACTAAACCTGCAATTGGTCACTTCCAAGTTTTTAGCTATGTGCGCTACGGGTTCGTGCCTAATCACTTACATAGCAAATTTAACAAAAAGGCAATATGATGTATCTTTGTGGGATACGACAACCAGAGGAAAAGGTGGAAATATTGTGACTTTATAAGTGGAAAATGTTGCATGTCACAAAATGTGGTGTTTGATAAAGCATATTTGTAGTGGTCTCCACAAAAAGAGGAGTTGCTGAATTCAAAAGAAATAAAAGATCAACTATTTGTAGTGGTCTCCACAGAAAGAGGAGTTGCCGGATTCAAAAGAAATAGAAGATCAACTTCAAGAGAAGATGGGAGAGTAGATTGTTGAAGTGAGACCAAGTCTAGAAGCACTTGAGGAGCTTGAAGATGAGAATGAAGACGATCATATGGCAGTGGCAAGTCCTTAGCAAACCGGTGTATACCAAAGACCAATAGAAGAGGTTGAACCTAATCAAAGGGTACAACAAGTCTACAGGGGCTACTTAAAAGGTCAACCAAAGTGAGAAGGCCAAATCCTAGATATGCCAATACAACAATAGCAGAGGAAGAAAGTCTTAAAGAGCCAGAGACTTGTGAAGAAGCATCTCATAGTTCTGAATAGGTAAAAGCTATGAAAGAAGAAATTACCACATTGGAGCAAAATCAAACTTGGGATCTAGTACCAAAGCCTAAAGATGTTAAGCCCATATCCTGTAAATGGGTATACAAGATCAAGACTCATCCTGATGGATCAATTGAAAGATACAAAGCTCAACCTATAGCTCGAGGGTGGGTTCTCTCGGCAATTTGGACTAGACTATAATGAGACGTTTAGTCCAGTGGCAAAAATCACTAGCATGCATGTCCTTCTTGTACTTGCAGCCAGTAAAGATTGGAAACTCTGGCAAATAGATATGAAGAATGCCTTTTAACATGGAGAGTTTAATCGAGAGATCTATATGGTTCAACCAAAAGGATTTAAAGATAGATCTTATCTAGAGTATGTGTGTAAATTGAGAAAGACACTTTACATGTAACGCCCGCTGTTTTCTTCTATGGACACTTATGTTAATTTAACGTTAGAATGTGATATTTTAGTGCTATTATTATTTATGTTAAGTAAATTAACATTTTATTTAGTAATGTTGCAGGTGACGGCATGTGGGATTGATGTGCTTGGGATGTTCATGTCAAAAGTGATGATAAGCTTAAAGTATTTATTTATTTTTTTTGGCTTTCAATTTGCTCTAAATTTATAATCTTTATAATGCTCTAGAGTTATGTATGCCTACAGTTATATTTTTTATGATGACATGAATGTTGTTGCTTTCTTATTTTCATAACATTTATGATGCTATGATAATTACATATGTAGTATTTTTATTATAATGGCATTAAGTAATTGGATAATATAAAATGTCCATGAGAATAATATGAAAATTAATATTTTTTGGGTTATGGAAGTAAATATTTTTGTTATATATAAGTAATTATATATTATAATTATTTTAACTTATATTATAATATTATATTATATTATAAGTTTATATTATATTATATATATTTATATATATATTATGTTATAGGGAAACGACAGATTGCCATGGGAGGAAAAAAAAAAGAAAAAAAAAGAGAGAAGAAAGGAAAAAAAAAAGAAAGTTGAATTAGATTAGGATTAAGATTAGGGTTTTTTATACTTTTTTAATCCCTTCTCTCTCATAAACCTATAAATATACCTCTAAGCCACCAAAGTCTTCATTTTCTAAATTTCTTGCCAAAGAAAATTCTCTCTCTCAAAATTTTCTTAGACACTTTCTCCTTCTTCTCTATGTTTTCTTCCCTTTTCTCCTTTATTTTTCTACAAATAATTGAATGAAATATTGGGTTTTCACTTAGATAATTCAAGAGAATTAAGAAGAATCGTTTTGAAGGTAAGAAACTCATTCAAGACTGTTGCTGAAATTTTATTTCCTTTGTAATCCGACCTTTATAACTTTGTCTATGAATTTCCGTTTGCTCTAAAATTTTAGTATGATGTTTATGTATGTGTTATGTGATATTCTTCAAAGTTTTACTTTATTTGGAATTTTCTATGCTGAGATATTAAATTTTCTTTCTCTGCCACTCATGACCAAACTATTACTAATTGGTATTTTATGCAAAAGTATAGTCCATGTTTAAGGGACAAACGACCTTTGATTTGAACGAAATTTTACAAAGATATTCATGCATGTGTTAAGTTATGATCTGGAAAATTTTGTGGTTATTTAATGAATATTTTATGAGTTCTTGAATTTTCTTTAAGATAGGTTTTTATGGCTGTCTATTTAGTGAATTCGGTACTTCTTGTTTATGTGACCTATTTGTATGGCTAAACAAATTTATTTGCTAATGGGACTTTTTGTGGTATTGTATATATATGTTATTAGGTTGTCTTAAAAATTTTAGGGTTAAAGTAATTTTATTTTTAATTATTGAATTTTTGATGCCTTAAGTCTACTTTTCATACTAACACCTGACAGCCATCGTATTTCAGTAATTTTT
>CAMOHE010053931.1:0-25191 GCA_946598075.1 Artocarpus hirsutus
AATGAGAGAGAGAGGAAAAATCGAGAGAGAGAATTTAGAGAGAGAGAGTTGTGGAAATAAAATAAAGAAAAACAAAAACTCATCCTCTTATTACAAATCAGAAATTTTTCTGATTAAATGCCAAGCCAAAAACGTGTGAATGGATAAAATTGAAAGAGAAAAGTCAGAATTTCCAAGATCGGTTCGAATTGCCATAAATCGTCTTTGCAAAACGGGAAAACTTTATCCATTAATTCAAATAATTGAAAAGTCAATTGTTTTATTTCCAAAATTAAAGAAATCATCCCATAAGTATGTTATTTAATCAGAATAAAACATCCATAAATAAATTCAACCTTATCACAATTTTGTAAAAATTTCTGCTGACTACTTGTCAGCTGTCATCGGCCTGCCGATCTCAGAAGTTCGGCCTGCCGATCCCAGAAGTCTGGCCTACCGATGATATACCATCGGCTTGCCGTTCAGAGAACATCATTTCGGCCTGCCGAATATAATAGTCCGGCCTGCCGAACTGCCTTAACACTCAAAATTCATTCATAACATATAATTGTCCACAAAAATATAATTAAACACATAACATTAATGACATGAACATTTGAGCACATCAATTCCACGCAAGCGTCACCTGTCATAACACTTAAAATAAAATGGTTAGCACCTTTTATCATATATCATAGCACTTATCATGAGTATATCACTTAACATCATCATTAATATAACATAACATTTAACGTCGTTATTTATCATAGCATTATCCGTTACATCAAATTAGGCGGGCGTTACACATGTTTAAAATTTTTAGTAGTCGTCAAAATTTAATTTTTCACGAAAGTTAAATTTAGGCGGGATACTAAAAAATTCAAACCTCGAAACTTTTCATGATGGTTTTTATAAAAACCGTCGTGGAAGGTCCGATGTTTGAAATTTTTAGTATTCTGCCCAATTTAACCTTTCACGATGGTTTTTATAAAAACCATCATGGAAGGTTTTGCATATTTGAAATTTTTAGAAGTCCGCCAAAAATTAATCTTTCACGAAAGTTAAATTTGGACAGGAAACTAAAATTTTCAAACCTCGGGGCCTTCCACGACGGTTTTTACTAAAACCGTCGTGAAATGTGAAGGCCTTCCACGACGGTTTTTGTAAAAACCGTCGTGGAAGGCCTTTCACGACGGTTTTTACTAAGAACCGTCGTGAAAGGTACCAAGGCTTCCACGACGGTTTTTAATAAAAATCGTCGTAAAATGTTCTACATGTTTAAAATTTTTAGTAGTCTCTAAAATTTAATCTTTCACAAAGGTTAAATTTAGACGGGATACTAAAAAATTCAAACCTCGGGACTTTTCATGACGGTTTTTATAAAAACCATCGTGAAAGGTACCAAGCTTCTACGATGGTTTTTTAGTAAAAACCGTCGTGAAATGTCTCGCATGTTTGAAATTTTTAGTATCCCTCCAATATTTAATCCCGCGCCAACGACATGGCTTTCCCTATTTACTCAAAATTTCTTTAACTCAAACCCACTAACTCTCAAACCCCTTTCTCTCTCTAACTCCTCTCCCACGACCTAGCCACCGACGAACCCAACCCCCACGGTATTCCACCGACTTTGACATTCCTCTATCACTCTCTCCATGACCTACCTAACAAACCCGATGCCATTCGCCACCATTCATCCTCATCCCTTGACATTCTACCGACTCCACCATCGTTCGACTCGTCCTTTGTTGTTCCACTAACTCCATCGCCTTTGGTAAATTTTAAACCATTGCTTTTAGTTTTAGTATTATTGTTAGTTCTAAACTTAACATTATTTGGTTATTTTAGTGTTATTTACCTTTAGTTTTAGTTTTAGTTTTAATATTAGTTATATTAATTTGTTTTTGCCATTTAGTATGTGTTACTTGTATTTGGTGTTTGAAAGAACTTTGAACAACATTTAGCATTTTGGTGTGAGAATAGGTTACTTTTTATGTGTTTGTGATGCCTAAGCATTATTGTGATATCCACCACATATTTGGAGATTTTTTTTAAGGGAATACAAATTTTTCACGACGGTCCACATGTTTAGAGATTTTTAGAGATTTTTTTTTAGAGGAATGCCAGTTTTTCACGACGGTTTTTTAAAAAACCGTCGTGAAAAATTAGCATTCCACGACGGTTTCTTGAAAAACCATCGTGGAATCGAAGGCTTCCACGACGGTTTTAGTAAAAAACTGTCGTGGAAGGTGGAGCTTCCATGACGGTTTTTGACTAAAATCGTCGTAGAAGCTCCACCTTCCATGACGGTTTTCACAAAAAACCGTCGTGAAAAATTAGCACTCCCACTGGTCTCGAGTGCCAATTATTCTATTACACGATGGTAAAAAACCGTCGTGAAAACTCGGTCTTGTTCCAAGACAGAAGTTTCCACGATGGTTTTTTAACCATCGTGAAATTTTTCCACGACGGTTTATAACCGTCGTGGAATCCACATTTTGTACTAGTGGTTGCTTAAAGACTAGAATATAGAAATTCTCCCTCTTTGAAATCCAAATTTTTAATTTGGCTTTTGGTTTGGTTTTGGACCTGAATCTGAGTTATGAGCATGCATGTTTATCTTCAAGTGTTTGAAAACATATTGTGACTTATGTAGTGAATTTGAGTTTTGATGGGGATTTTAACAATGTGGGATCGACGTTAGAACCTTGAACTTGTTAAAATCTGTGGGAAACAATCTATGCATGTTAAGAAAATAATTTAAGAACATACTTTAAACTCAAATTAAAGATGCATTAGGGTTTTGACTTTAAAAGTTTTTATTTTTTCCTACATTAGTGTGCGTTTAAGTTTATAAATTTGAGGAAAAAGGCTTGAATGTGTTTTATAATGATTTTTTATACTTTCTATGCAATTTTTGTGATATATGAACTAAAAATTATGAATTTGAGATTGAAGCTTAGGAGACTCAAAAACAGAATTTGGAAATTTTTCGAATTACAACTGACTAGTTATCCTTGGCGGCAGGACAATCATGCCAGCCAGACAGGTATGCTGTTTACTGGTGTTGAGGATTTTTCTAATTTTTGTGATTTTAATATTTTTTACCTCTCTTCAATTTTTGTTATTTTAAAGATTATTTTAAACTATTTTAGGCTATAATATGTTTTAAATTTATTTTCGAACATAGTAGCATCAAGTTTTAAAGATTTTGCATAATTGCTCTTTGAATATTTGATGTGGCACACTAATGATTAGATGGGCATAATGATACTTGAAAAAGATTTATCCTTGTACTTGTTTCCTGACCTTTTAAATACATCCTAAGGTTTAAACAGAGTGAAGCATATGTTGGGTTGGCACCGGTTTGGAGCTAACGGTGTCAGTATGCTAATACCAAGGTAGGATTTTTTACTCGTTCTTTGATAGTCGTGTTTTAAAGTTGTTTTGGCCTAAAATTATTCTTAAACGTTTTAAGAATTGTTTCTGTATTATTTTCAATAATTGAAAATATGTAATTTTTAGTTATTTGATTTAAAAATGGTTAACCATGTCTTCGGCCTCTAAATTAAACTGTATCTCTACTATTTTCTAGGAATTTAAAAATATGTTTTCAAATGAATTGTGAAAGATAAAACAAAACTCAGTTCATACTTACACTAAACTGCTTTATTTTTTAATTAAAATTTCAAACACTATCCAATATGTCCATCAGATAGTTGAGTTTTTAACTATAGAGCCTTTAAACTTCAAGTTGTGTAGAGAGCGTCCAAGGATTAGGTCTAAAAAACCCTTATGTGCCATTTTAGTGGCGTTAACCAGGCTTCTTGATAAATTATGTATTCAGTTCCAATAAGCATATATATTAGAATACCAAATGTACTCTTAAGATATCGGCTGGTATCTACCATAATACCAGTTGATATCCATCCGATTACCATTGTGATCCTAATTATCAGTTGATAATCACCATGATACCTATCAACTGAAAACCACCGTTAGCAATCGTGGTGACTTTTATTTCACAATTGTACCCAAAAAAATCCCTTCAAAATCATAAACACATAAATTATCATTGAATAAAGTGAAAAAATAAGTTGTTGAATGTTGATCTCTATACAAAAGAGATTTGGTGAGAATTGATCCCAACACCATGAGATTTTCTACAAGTGACCTTATTGTGATCTCATTTTCCAAGCACAACAATGTCAACATCACAATCTACTCCTCTTTTGCAAGATCTACCTCCTAGTCCTTTGGTGAGATGGCATGGACTTTGCTCCTCGTGCAAGAAAATTTGTGGTGCTTGAGATGAGACGACGACAACCATTAGAGCCTTGTTAGTGAACAATCTTCAAGTAGAGCCAAAAGATTGAGGGAGTTGTGCAGCAAAAGGCTATCCTATGTGTGGATGTCGATAGAGCGATAAGGAGATCCTAGATCTCTAGTAGAGAAGCAGGGCGGCATGGAAGTCAAGTCGAAGAAAGAAGGGAAGAGAGAGACAAAGTATGTTTCTTCAACTCTAAGAGAGAAGAGGAAGAGTTAGAGAGGAAAAGAGAGAAGAAAAGAATAGGAAAATATAAAAGCCCTAGAGTAGTTCAGGATATTTTTGTCCACATAAGCCATTTTTTAATACACCACCCCAAAAACTACAAAATTTTTTTTTCTATAGTATGAACGATCCACACTAAAAATTTGTGGTATCTCTCCTAAATATCTCAACCAAATATCACACTTGTGTTGAAACAAAACACCAACCTAATTGCTATTTTATTTTCTTGAAACTAAAAGTAGGGCTCAAAGAAACTCAATGCCTACATGAAATGCTATTAAAAAGAGGAACCTGGAGCATAGTGATAATGACTCAGTTTATACAATAATACCAAATCCATAGGGATTTTCATCTTTAAGAAAGATGTGTTGTTGTTGTTGTTGTTGAATTAAGGTTTCAAAATTAGGTTTGGGAATATCGCTAGAAGTCCTTGCTCTTTGGGCAAATTTTGCATCCAACATTAGGCCATATCCTTATATGCACATTGAAATTGGAATGGACGCTTGTAGAAAAAGCTTATTTTGCGATAGTTAAAAACTCATCATGTAGTCCTCCATCGTAATATAAAACATAGCTTATACGATGGTTTTTGTACTGTCATATAAGGTATGTTTAAGTCTAGTATGGGTGCTTTTTGGTATATCTTACACGATAGTTTCTTGACAAAATCATCATGTTAGATGTAGGTTACATGACCCTTTTATTTTCAAAAAAACATCATGTAATGTCCTATTTTCCACGATGGTTTCTTAAAAAACTCTTAGTAGAAAATTGGTCAAAATAAAAATTATCAGCCGAATTTCTAAGCTTACATGATGATTTTTCTAGAAAACTATTGTGAAAGCTACTATTTTTCACTACGATTTTTTACAAAATCCGTTGTGAAAAATTGGTCAAAATAACAAAAAAAAAAAAAAAAGGAAGCTAAATTTCTGATTCCCTATGGGATGACTAATCACATTTTTCATCCATCAATCTAAGGCCCTGATTACAAAATAATATAATTACATTAAACTTAAAATTTTTAGAACATATATTAAATATATTTATAACACATTACATACTCAAATACACAAAAATTTCTACTACTACCTCATAACTAACAAAAGTATTTAAATAATTTACCTACTCAATTCTAGCCTCATGTAAAATATCACTAGTGTAAAATTTCTTTCTTGCAAGCTCCACCATAACATTATTCATAAATAGTAATCCTACAAATAACATAAAATAAAATAACCATATTCAATGTTGCCAGATTGTTTTGGACACTTACGAGATATATAAACTGTTTTACTGCCTTGATTATGCGTCACACCATTTCTTGTTGCAATTTGCTAATCATTGAGGGCCCTAAAGATTTGTCAAAATAAAGAAGATTTAAGTAATAATAATGTGACATATATATCAAACCTTAGTTTACAATAGAAAATTACATACATTTACCAACTAACAACTTTCATAAAGTCTTAATGTGGTCTATTTTCAGGGGGATCAAACCAAAAAACTATGCCCTCCCATGGTTAAATAAGCACCAACATCCAATGCTCCACAATATTGTATAGCACAAAGAATGCTTTCCCTCTCAGTGCATGTTCTAAAAGTACGAAAAAAGTCGTGGCATGCCCTCTAACGTCCTTATCCTCTCTACCACTTGTAACACTTGAGCCAAAAGACTAAAATAAAATCAATGCACATACTTATTTTCAATAACAATACAAGTATACTTTATTTTAAAGAGAGAGAAATAACGATAGATTTATTACCTCAGGTATATTATTATATAGTTAACTGTAATTGTGTCAAAGTTGAGCATAAAATAAACGTCTTTAAGCATCACATGCTAGTGATTGCTGTCGGTATTGGACACTAACTCGTCGATCCAGCTTGTATGATAGCTTCTGCACACATAGCTAGCAGCTTAAATTTTTCTTGAAGTGAGGTGAAGACAAATGTAGACAGTGGCTCATTTGTAATAGGTTGAGAATCCTCAACAAGATGTTTCTGAACAGGAGGTTGCGACTCTCTTTTTTGGACACTTCTTCCCCTCAACATCTTTAGGCAAGCGGCTAGGTGCTCTACTCATATTTGGTGTTTTAACCGCTTCAATTAACCTTTTTGACCATGCAACAAAGCTTCTGGTGGCTTGGCCCACAAGGTTTCCCTCCATTGTCAAAAAAGGTAGTCATGCTACTTTGGCTTTAGAGGTAATAATGTTAACGCACATGTTTTCATCCCCTTATATTCTTCTGTGGACTGTATCAATTAGAAGGCTTTCCATCCACACCTTCCCAACCATACTAAGCAAAAGTCGATCCTTAATATTATCATCGAGAAAGAGTCTATATTCTTTATGTTCTTTGGGTCCTCCATCTTGATGCAGCATAGGAGCTTGTTCTTCGTAAGCAGCGTAGCTATCCTTAATACTACTATGCTAAGAGATGCTCACATCTGTCGATCCCTTGTGAAATTATATTGTTCATGAGGCCTTGCAATTCTACGAGTTTCGAAGTTGTTGGTAATGAGAAGTATTAAGACTGCTTGACATACTTTGATTGACCATGAACATGTCCTAAATGCTTTAGTTTTCTAAATGCCCTCGTCCATCAATATTGACAGGTATGAAGGTTCTTTGAGTTTGTTGCTTCCTGTACTCCTCCTATATATTAAATAATAAAAAAATCAAGTTGCCCTTAATTAATATTTTTCAAGAGTTATGAAAGTGCAATTCAAGGATTTAGCTCAATAAACTAACAATCAATAGACCAATTTTTGCACATGATGGATCTTTGAATCAGCCATTAGGACCTTGATAGGATTTTATCCACAGCTCCTCTATTGTCGGTCACTCACCAATCTCTACAACTTGTATCAATTTTACTATGTCAGTAAAAACTAAAATATTAATAATGAAAGCATTCATATATATAATAGGAGTAGGATATTAAGTAACCAATTTCTGCTTCAATTTCTATATCCATCCTAGCCTACTTTTGAGCAATATTTGTTTTGTTTTCTTATTTTTTTTTTCATTTTGTGATATTTGCTTGAATTCTTCAAAACATTGTTACTTCACAAATTCACCTCAATTATCCTCGGATATATTGGGATAGTAGTATATTACTATAGAAGGCTGCTCAAATACACTTGAATACGAAACCAGAACATCATAGTAGGGCTCTATAAAAGTGATATAGAGGTCGGACCTTTGCTAGCTCTCTACAAATACTGAAAGCTTTTTTTCTATGCCATTCCTCAACGATGAAAGCTATATAGATCTCTCTCCAAATAAGATCATTTTTTTGTTCCAAGTGCTTAGTCCAATTTTGTATCCATATTGGAACATGCTATCACCCAAGGACTCCAATCTAACTATGCAATTCATCTCCAACATCGCTCTCTGATTAGTTTTTTTGGTCAAATGTAACTTTTATTCTTTCTTCCTTTGACCTTATCCTAAGGACTCTTTTCATCAAAGTCACCCTACGATCATGATCAACTTTGAGATCAAACACAGTTTTTCTTCTTGCACCACGATTTTTTTTTCCCTTTCAATGTTGGGAAGAAGTGCATACTCCTCATCAACATACTCTTCATTGCCCTCTTGGGACACTTTAACCTAATCTTAACCAAATCCTCATAAAAAACAATCACATGCACTAAATCAATACCATCACAACAATTACATACTCATAAAAGGCAAACAAAACAAATTAATAAAATTAATCAATTAAGTGTTAACATAACTATTAAAGTCCGTTTCCAAAGTGTTAACATATATGCTAAACTAATTACTAACAATATGTTAACAAAAAAATAAAAAAATTAAATTAACATAAAACACAAACAAAACAAATTCATAGAATCAATCAACTAAACACATAAACAAATCAACAAAGTATTAAGTAGCAAAAACCAACATGCATAATAATGAAAAACATATTAACAAAAAGAAAAAAAAAACATTAAAAGTAATTGATAAATAAAACTATTGAGCAAACTAATAGCTTAAATTAATTTAAAATTAACTAAAATCCTAAGTAATTAAATTAAAACTAATTCACACAAATTCTAAATCTAAAAAACACTAAAATAACAAAATCCTAAAACTAACAAGACTAATTTACAATCTCATTTGAAATAATTGATAAAATTAACATGCATAAATAACAAAACATATTAACATGAAGATAAAAAAAATTAACATGTATAACATTAGAACTAATAATAAATTAACATAAAACCTAATTAATAATATACAAAAATAAAGATATTATTTAACTAGAAACTTACAAAAGCCAATGATAGAGAAGGGCTGCAACAGGTTGGGCAATGATGAAGTGGGGCGGTGACGAGTTAGATAGGCGACGAAAAGGGGTAGGACGATGTCTTTGGAGGTTTGGATTTGTTTTTGAGAGGCTGTATTTACGCCTGCATCTATTATGTTTGAGATATGGAGGCTTTTAATGAGACTTTACACGACAGTTTTCTATAGAAATCATCATGCAAGCTAAAAGATTACACGATAACCATCGTGTAATCTTAAGTCTTACCTAACGGTTGTTACCAAAAACTGTCGTGTAAGACCCCCATAGTTTAATTAATTTTTTATTATTAACTATTATGATTATTACTATATTTAAAATATTATACATATCTATTATATTATTGATACTTTTATTATCCTTATTATCATATAGTAATTTATATTGATATTTTTATATTTTAAATATAATAATAATTATTATTTTATCAATAATTATCCTTATTATTGAATAAGATTATGTTGTTGTAATAATAATATTAGTATTATTAAGAATTATAAAATACGAGTATTAACATATTATTTTTATATAAAAAATTTGATGATATTTTATTTATATTCTTAATTTATAATAACGTTTTTTTCTTAATAAAAGGCTTACACAATGGTTTTTTGTAAAAACCATCATGTAGTCTTAAGCCAAACATGACGGTTTTTACAAGAAATTGTTGTGTAAGGCCCGCTTCATTGACAAGACCATTTTCATATTTTAGAGTGTAACTTTGGACTTTTTTCTCCTACCATGATGGTTTTTAAAAAACTGTTATTGAATGAGGGCCGTATAATCTCAAATTTCTACTAGTGGGAAAAAAGAAAAACACACACATACACACGAATGTTTGGAGGGTGTAGGTGTAATTTTAAATAATAAAACATGATTTTAAAAAATAGCTACTAGCACTAGTGCCTAAATTATATATATTTTATGACATTTTGATCCTTAAACTTTAATTTTGATAGATTACCACACAACACTTTTTTTCTTAAATTTCAACCAATCACTAAAATTGATCAAAAATTTCTATAATTTAACAAAGAAAATCACATCTCTATAGCATAATAAGTGAAATTTTAAGAAATTGATTTTATTATATGCAAAATATTGCATTCGCTATTCTTAGAATCTATTAAAATTTGGAACTTTTTGCACTTGATGTAATTATTTAGGTAAAGTTTTTGGTTATTATATTATAAAGATATGATTATTTATTTTAAATTTTTGAAAGTTTTTATCTATTTTAGTTCTAGGGATTAAAATTGCAACAAAAAAAAAAAAAGTTAACAAGTAATATGTATCACGTGTTCAGGGAATTTCACACCAGTTATGTAAGGAGCATGTAGTTAGTTAAGTATGATGGAAAGCTTCACCTCTTGAGCTAGCTTTTGGGGTTAACAAAGTTCAATACCACCGAACACTAGTATCAAATCCAAATTAACCAACATGTTTCAGCCCATTTTAGGAAAAAAGGTCGATGGTTATTCAACTTATAGCCATATGTGTAATGGGAAAAATTGTTGAGGAAATTCAACATCTGTTGTAAAATGGATTCGTAATAGGGTTATAAGTGTGAGGAAAAGCCTCAATTCTTAACTAAGTTAAGAAAGAGCCCATTTGACATAACTTTTGCTTATGCTTTTAGTCAATAGAAAAAGATAAGCAAAAACTATAGCTTTTTAATAAATGCTTAGAACCATATTTTTAAAAGTAGTTTATTGGGTAAAAATAGTTTCGATTTTTTTAAAAGTCTATTTTCAAAGTGCATTTTTGAGAAATGACATTTTGTGCCTATGATAGGAAGCACTTTTGGAGAGCACAATCACTTCTAATACATTGTTTAAACACTTCTAGAGGCAGCTTTTAAACTTAGGAAGCGAAAAGCAATTTCTAGAAAGAGAGATTTTGAGAACATGCTACAAAAAAAACCAATTAGATTGAACTTTACTACATCCTAAAAAGTCTTGCATTCACTACTATGTTGCTTAAACAAAATCACTTTGTTAGATAATTATACCCTTTTAATCAACAAGCATTACAACAAAAAAACCATAGAACTTAAAGGTAAATTTTGTATTCTAAGTATACTGACTATATTATGTAATATGGCAATGACATTTTCTATAAATATTTTTTTTTCTTGTAGCAAAAATCAATCCAAGCCAAGAATTTCTAGCATTCTTGTAAAGACCCTTTCTAAAAAACTGTAACACCTATTATTTTAATAGGTATGATGTTGTAAAATTAAATGTGAAAACGTGAGAATTTAAAAATTTTGTTGTATTTAAAATTTACCAAATTGCTTTTATTGTTCCATTTATTTACGAAATGCCACATTGGCATTTTTTGGGAAAAGTCCCAGAAGGAAACAATGGTTTTCCTGCCCTCACCTACTTTGTCTCTCCCTCAATTATTCTTCTTTTTATTCAACTCCTTTCTCTTTTCCTTTCCTTTCCCACGTCTCTCTCCCCTGCTCCTTTCTTTTCTTCTTCTTCTTCTTCTTCGTTCTTCACAACAAACCCATAAGCAGAGAAAACCAAAGGAAAACTCAAATAATCTCAAGATTTCTAAACTAAATTTTCTCCCAAAATCCCCACAAACAACTTCCTACGAACTCAAAGATTGAGTAGGCTTGGATGTTTTCAAGATCAAATTATACTTTTGAGCTAAGTTCTAAGGTTAGAATTCTAAAACTTTGACCTTGGTTTTAAGTTGTATTTTGGTGTAAAAATTGTGAGAAAGGTATTGTTGATGTTTATAGATGTTTATACAACATTTTGAAATTCTAAACACCTTTAAATACTGAGTTAAGTTGTTTTGAGTTTGAGTATTTTGGATTTGAAACATGTTCTTGCATAAATTTTGTGAAACTTAAAGTTTTTATGATCTAAGTGTGTTTTATGTGTTAATATTTGAAAGAAATGGTTATAAGTGTTTAAAACATGATATACTAAGAGTATTGTACATTTCTTATGGTTTGGGAATTAATAAATTAAGTCAGATCGAGCTTTGGAGCTCGAAGTTCTTAGGAATGGGGAAAACTCTAGTTTTCAAGATTTTTGGCAACAGGCCGATATGGCCGATCGACAGGCCAGAACAGCCGACAAGTTCGGCAGGCCGAATTGGGAGTTCAACAGGCCAAACCCAATAGTTCAGTAGGCCAATGGTTGAATAGTACTAGCAGGCCAAACTTTGAGGCTAACAAGCAAGTAGAGGGTCTAAAAATAGCAGTTTTATTTGGTAGATCAAAAATAGTTGATCGATAGGCTGACCTGATAGTTTAAACTTGACTATTTTTAATATTTTGAGGCTAAGAAATGTTCCAAAACTTATGTATTTGATATTCAAACTTTGAGAAACATAAATGTGATGATTGTGTATGTTTAGGATAACAAAGTACTTGGAGGTTATGTGATGGGCTTGATTGTGTAAGCTAAAAATAATCACTGGATATATTTTGCAAATAGGTGGGGATTTTATTACTCATCTTTTGTAAGGTTTTGATTAATTAAATGTGCTTGTTTTACATTGTAAGATATGTATATGATATTTTGAAAGTATATGACTATTACTCATAATGCAATGATGTGAAACTCGTCCTAATTATACAGTGATGAATAAATTGATTTGACATATGTTGTTGTAAATTGAGAAGCATAGTTAGGAAACTAACTCTATAAATAATAATTGAGTATAGAGGAATAGTAAGATGTAAAGAGGGCGACGGTTACATCTTTAGGCACAAATACTCTAAAAGGTAAAGTAAGGAGGAGGTGACGTCGTTCCCTTGGGTCAAAAGTCCTAGAACGCACTATACAAGAATGGTGTTCCCTTACTCGACACTCTTGGAATGATTAAAGAGTGAAAAACCAAGCCCATTTGAGTATCGATGAATTGAGTGATGAATACTCTATTGAAACATAGATACCTAGGAACATTGATGAATTATAATATTATACATATGTATGTATATGGAACTCGGTAATGATTAACGTAAGGTATCCATGGAATATGAACATAATGAATCTCATAACTAAGATGAATAATGATTGAAAATTAACTAACCATGCATATTTTAATGTGGCAATGATAAAAATCTAAAGGTAAGTAATGGTTTTCCCTACTAAGGATGTTGTCGCTCATTCTTCTATATTTTCGTCTTTTTAGGACTCACAAGTGTGAGGTGGTTATAAGAAAAATAGTTGAGAAAGCTATGTAGTTGTATTACATCAGAATTTCTTCATTTGTTAAGGATATTCTATATGATAATGTAAGCATCATATGTTACTTCTTGTGGCTATGTTGAGATGTATTAAGGGTTGGAATGATAATGATGACAGTTTTATATTATTAAATTTAAAGTGTTACATTAAACTGTGGTTTACTTATTGTTTATGTTTTTATTTTGATTTGAGAGTTTTCTCTGAAGTCCTAGGCAAATTTGTTTGAAGCTTTATTTTTATTTTTTATATCTTTATTTAATTTATTAAAACCTGTTAACCACCACTTATGAACATTACAAAAACACTCCCAAATAGGCCCAAAATACATGATATATACTTTGATTGCTATGACTTAGAAAAAATAACTGCAATCCTATAAAAGACTTTTTTTTAACACCTGTAACATTTAAATTTTTTGTTGCGCACTTGGGCCTTTCGTTAACTTCTTTGAGACATTTCATAAATGCTATTTTTTAAGATTTACTTTTTATAAATATCACACATGTTTATTTATGGTATAACTTAACATGTAATATCAATGATAGTATGATATAAACTTATTTAAGTGTGGCGTAAATAAACACAACTTTTAAAAGCGTAGCATAACATGTAATTTTCTCAACTTTTTGTTCTTATATATTTGACACTTGCATCCGTATTTTCTTTTTAACAATTTATTCCTTGGATAGTCGTAGAAGTCCCTAAAATTTAACACCCATCAACGTTTGGAGTTAATTGCTACTCATTAAGAAATTTAAGCACTAAAATGCTAAAAGAAAATAGATAAGCAGTTTGATTCAATATCAATCATACAAAATCATATTCAAATAAAGCAAAAATAGATCTAACTATCCTAATAACAATCTTTTTCTAATTAAATAATTACTCAAAAATTGAAAAATACTAAAAACAAAATTAAAAACTTTATCAAAAAGAACTCCAACAATGTTAAAAAAAACCTCTATAGCTCCGGCAGCCCTGCTTGCATGTCGTCCTTGTTTCCACCCTTCCTTCCCTGAATTTAGCGACCCACGGTGGCTGCAAGTAATGTCGCGACAAGCTCGCAAATGCAGTCGTGGTTTTTTACGATCTCTGTCGTGACCAACTCATGACATTGCTTGCAACAGAAACAATCGTGTCAATAGCATGGGAGAACCCACAAAGGCATACCGACCCACACTCGATGAACCCATAGAGCTCCCATTGGGATCGCGTTCAACACAGGTCGCGACCCACAAACCCAATTGGGACCTTCGAAGTTGCGACCCACAAAACTGATTGGGACCTCCATTCTTTGGTCGGTGCTATCATCAAGGAATGACATTGTGAGCTAGGGTCACCAAGGTTGATTTGCCATCGAGACCTGAGTATTTCGGGCCACCCGAAACCACCCTCAATGGTGGGTTTTGTTGTTTTCTTGTTTTTTTCAAGATTTGATTTAAGATTTATTTGGGATTTTTTAATCTTTGGGTTTTGATAAAGTGTGTTTGATCTCATTTAACTTTTAATAATTTTGTTTATTTCTAACCATTCTATAGAGATCTAACAGTTAATATCAAAGTCTTAATGATAAGAACTATTAATAGGTGTTATTGTAGAATCTCCCAAAAAAAAAAAAAAAAAGTGTTTATAGAAGTTCTAAAATACGAAAGCTCCGTGGAGTACAACTACTAAAACCCAATCCAAAAACCATTACTGCAGAATATAAACCTTCCTTTTCCTTTCCCCGCAGAGAAAAAGAAAAAGAAAAAGAAAAAAAAAATATCAGCAGCTAAATTGGATTATTATTATTATTATTATTTTATAGCTAGCTTTAATGCTAGAACATCACCAAGTAAAGCAACCCCACAATGAACTAAAAAAGTCAACACGTTGATTGCTCTTAATAATTTATATGCCAAGCGCCGGGGCGGGGGGTGGGTGTTTGTTTCAAGCTTACCAACCAAGCTATTAAATCATACGTGCTAATAAACTCCCTCTTAGGCCATGATTATTATTTAAAAAAAAAAAAAAAGCTCGATTGAAAGTATGTTATTCGTACGCTGGCATATATATTAACTGGAATTTGGGAGGATAAAATATTTTTTCATTTTTTTGGTAAATTTTTGTTATTATTCTTATTCTTGTAGTTATTATTATTATGATTATTTATTTATTTCTTTTAAGGTATTTGAAAGAGTATTAGTTTAAACTATTAATAATGCAAGGCTCTCACATGCTATAGTAAAAAGTTACAATGTAGAATTTTCACATGCAATAGTTTTCAAATCCAGATTAATGCTTTAAACTATCTTCCAAACATCCTAAAAAAAGTAAACTCTATTTGGAGAGCTTTTTTTTTTTTTTAAAAAAAAAAGAATTAAAGGATAAAGAGGAAAATATCTAATTTTTGAAACATTTTAAAGTAAATATCAAGTTTTGAAAATATTTATAATCAATAATAGTATGCTAGTAAAAAAAGTTACTTATAGTATATGAAAAAGTAAAATATTTTTGCCAAAATTTTTTTTTATTTATTGCTATGTACTATATATTTTTTCAAAACATACTACCTACTTCACTAAATTTTAAAAAAGTAACGTTTTACTACAATTTCCTAGACATGACATCATTTGAAAAACTTGGTTGTTGGAGTTGGACTACCCAGAGGCAGATGTGATTGGGTGGCATCCTACCTTGGGTTGAGATCCTATTGGGGTGGAGGTTATGATCACCACATAAAATTTTTAATTTAATATTGTTTATCATTGAATAAAGAATAATTTTAATTGAGCTTTAATCAAATATTAGTTGTAACTTTTATGCAAATATTTTGTTTAAATTTATCTAAGGGATTCATTTGGTAAATAGATTCAAATTAAGTGATTTAATTTGAGTTAGTATGATTTGAATTAGGATTTGAGTTAGTGATTTGAATTGTTATCCAAATTGATGTTTGGATATGTATTTAAGTTTTAACCTGGGTATGGAATAAAATTAAAATTTATGTTTAGAGAGGTAGTGAAAATAGCTTTTGATTTATTAACAAATCTAATAAAATCTTAAAGTTAATGATCCTAAAAAATATGTAATATGGATCTTAATTTATTTCTCTCTTTACTAAGAGCACAATGAAAAAATAATCACTTCAATTGGATAGCAAATGAAGAAGTTATGATTTTTTTCTCAAATATAGGAAAGAGAATTTTAGTTTTTATGTAGTAGAGATATTCAAATATCAAAAGTTTAAGGAGAGATTAGAACTCTGAAAACTTGGATTCTTGAAACTCAAAGGATTTGGATTTTAGGGGAAACAAACATATATCTAAAAGATTCTTGATACTCAAACCCAAATTTGAGTCTAAAGAGTTCTCAAAATAAATAGGCTCTTATTTTGTAAATTTAGGAGTAGTATAAAAAGCTATGCATTTGGGCCACTAAGTAAGAAGAAATCAGGGTTAATTTAAGAAATACCACTTCTACGTTAATGTTTTCTAATCTTACCACTTTTAAGAGAAAATTTGAAACATACCACCTATAAAGAGTATAAAGACATAATCGATCATAAGTATTTTCAATTAAAGTTAAGCAAATAAGTGTTATTTAAAGGTATTTTAGTTTTTTTGACTAAGAGAAGTGATATGAAACAAAGGAAGAAAAATTGTTGGAAAATAGCACATAGCAAAATTTAAAAATTTTAAAATTAGAGTATTTTCCAAAGCATAAGTTTAAGATGCTAAATACATAAATTAATAATAAATATTACTAGCCTCTTTTGTGAACCAAAAAGCAGTAGAAATCTGTGTAGAGAAGAACCTTGCAAAAGAGCCTCAACCAAGTGGTCTTTTTTACTATTCTTTATCTATGATCGGAGTGTGGGTGGTTAAACGTCGTATAGCTTTTTCTTCAGTGACTCTCCTTCCAACCACTTGAGAAGACCTAGAGCAAAGGTTCTTAACGTTCAATATTAGCTTTTAAGGAGTTTCATGGTTTCTTTCACTAAAGTACCCACTTTATGCTTCTCAAATGATCTAAATAACTAAGAAAACTGCTATTTGTAGTGGTCAGATCTAGGGTCAAACCATATCAAATTAGGCCTCAAAATTGAGTTTGGATCAACTTCTATCTGAAAAATGTGTAAATGTGTTTTTGAGTTTAACTGTTGTGGTCAACTATGATACAAAGGCATGGTTGACCACGCTATCACGATCCCAAAGTTTGAACCAAATTTGAACTCCTCAAGTTAATCTGATTGACTCAATCTCAACTAATTGGATAAATCTTATCTTATTTGACCTGGGTATCCTTTATAGAGCCTCAATTTTAATTCAAATAACCCAATAGAAAAGTTTTCTAATTAAAATAGTCATATACAGATAAACCCATACAAATAAAATATTATCCAAATAATTCAACATATTATTCTTGAATTAATTCACAAAATTAATCCAATCGATAAACTAACATGTATTATTAAATCCAATTAACTCACATTTTAGCCAATTTAATAATTTAACATAAGTCACCAATATGTAAAATAAACACGCCGTATAATTACCGGATTTATTATGAGCTAACAAAGGAGACTCGATGGACATATATAGATCTTGGTCCTATAATTATCAAATGCAACATCCTAGATATATATATTTTATAATTATCAACTCTAATGCCACTCTACTAAAAGCTTAGAGCTGCACTCTCGAACTATATAAAATTACAAAGCTCCAATAAGCTAACCGTCCATGACGTATGATAATGTGCCACATCTTCATAGGATATTTATAATCAGCTTAAGGATAAATTCCTTTTACCTTCTTAATTATTTTTATTTTACGTTCTATTATCATACCATTGGAATACTTATCATCCATAGATAGCATACTATTTGGTTGCACCTATGTATCCAAGTGGTTGAGCCCTTCAGTCTTCTAATTACAAGATAATACATATAAGAGAATATTATTAACTCTATAAGAGAGTTATGGATTTCATATCTATGAATAGAGAGTCTACATGAATCAAGAGTCATGTCACCAATGTACCGATATATGTACCATCATTAAATCAGGATGTCACCCTATTGTATATCAAATACATAAGTCAAGAATATGGGTCCATTAGTCATTTCAAAATTAAGACACAACACATATGATTGTCTAAAGTGAATTGATTTAAACAAACGAAATTATTAACCAAATCAATTCAACTTTTTCTCCTGATCCAATACATCGTCACCTATGATAATGCACCAATGTTTTTACTCTTGGAGTCCTACTCTGATGATCAAGACAAGTTATCTCTCGTTAAGGATGTAGACAACATAACAATCTTAGCATAAGTAAAGCGCCCAACTTTATTTCCTTAATTACGGATCTTATGATTTAAACCATTACCATTAAGATTCACGTTTTCTGTACAATTTGTCCTTCATGTGTACGATTCTTAAAAGTTTAAACCGACAGTCTCAGATTTTTTTCTGCTTATCATACATTTAACAAAAATGAACATAAAGAGGACAATATTTAGTATATGAATAATAAATTAATTCTTTATTGATAAAATATCTCCAAAAACATATTACAACGTTTACTCCTTAGAGTACTATGTCTAACAAAAATAAGTCTTGAAACAATATTGTGATAGTAAAAAAGTAGTATATCACCTAATTTACTTAAGAACTCGAGTCAAAAAGCCCAACAAAATCAGCCTAGTATTCAGCCAAGTTGCTAGCTAAAGCTAACAAGCAAGAGCATGTCACCTCCAAATCTTCAATTCGTAGGCCCCACACAATCAGTGCCTTTAACTTAAGGGCGATCGTGGCAGTTGGGAGATCGCAGGCAAAGGCAAGGGCATGGGTGGGTGAAGGACTTCAAGGGCGGTTGGGCAAAGACAATTGTGCCAAGAAGGTGAAGGAAAAGGGAGAGTTGGGTGACGACAATGGCAGCAACAATAGTGAAGAAGATCATGAGAGAGGTAGAGGAAAAGAGGGAGATTAAGAAAATCATATTAATTTTAATTGTAAAATTACTTACCACCATATTCGTAAATCCTAAGAACCATCATGCTTACTAAGAATAATAGTTGAGAATATATACCAAAATCTATGGTGATGAAATTAGGAGAAATGTATCTTCCACAGTCAATCCTTTCATACTCAAAGATTCTCTCTTTAATAGGGAAAGAAAGAGGAGAGTAAATTATATGTATGATTTGACTTGTAGACTTCAACCTCATGAGGTGCCTTTATTTATGTATGTAATAATTGCAATACAATTTATAATGGTTTCCAAGATAGTTTAGTTAAATATTTAACGTGATGTTGTAGGTGAAGTTGCAACACATGGTGCAACATCTAAATGCAATTTTTGTTTTTTTGGATGAATGAACTAGAAAAGTTGGAATCACGATTTTGTAAAACCTAAAAGTTTCAAGTCTCGATGAGTCAAAGAACTTTCATGGAGGAAGTTTTTGAAAATTCGATCTCTAAGTATACTTTAAAATAAATTTATAAAAGCATCAAATTAGTATAGTTTTTAAAACTGTCTTTCACATACAATTATGGTGGTTGAAAAATTAACAAAAAGCTTAAAATGAATTATAAAAGGTGATAAGCTAGGCCATGATTATAGGATGCTATATATGGTCCAATGCTCGTACCAAACTCAAAGGCCATATTCAAAACAAAGTTTTGATCTTTTAGCATTTAAAATGCCATAAACATGTCTAGATATTAGTGGGCCTTATCTAACTACAAGCCAACAATGATAACAGAGGGATAAGACAACTAATAGTTAATTTAGTTATCAATACTAAACATAGTTAGTGAAGGTAACTAAGGAAAATTAAATTACGAAGATTAAATTAATAAATCTTTGTAACAAATATAGTAATGTTATTATTGAAACGCCCTTACAGACGTCACTGGAACTATTAACTTTCGTCACTGTCTCATAATTATTTGATAAGAAAACCTAAAGTTGTAAGTATTGTTTAAATATTAACCTAGGATTTTTGGTGTAAATTTTTTTTTATTATTATTTAACATTACCATGTGAACATGTGGATTTAAAATTTTGAATAATTTTATTAAACAGTTGAATTATTTCTAAACCTGAATTACTAGTACTATCTAGGATCGCATTTTTCAAATAAAAGCAATACTTACTTGCCTTAAATTGTTTTCCTCCTCGGTTAGCTAGACAAAATACCTAAGGTATTTAGCTAACCGACTACCTACAAAAGTAGTCAATTTAACATAATAAATATGAAACATGAAATCAAATTACTAGCTATAAATTATTACAACCCAAAGTCCATAAATATATCTCCTAATGTGTAGAATTAAAATTAAAATTAGCAATTATTAACGTTCTATTTCTTGTTGCAATTCCTTGATCCAACAACACCATCTTTGCACACACATCTGTCCGTCTATCCTCCATCCATAGCTATAGCCTTACCCCTTATTTGCAACATGATTAACTTATGTAAACGTTAAGCTTAGTAAGTACATTATGTAATCTCACAAAACATTACCGCAACTTTAACCATATGATGAATCATTACATCTTTGAAATAGTCATCATAGTGCATGTATCACGCTTTGTAAGAACATATCTTCCCTTTTTTCTTTTTCTATATTAAAAAATTCATTTTATTTTTTAGGACCCTTGTGTTGCACCATTAACATTATTAGGGTGCACCGTCACGAAAGAAGAGGGGTAGCTAATCCCAAACCAAACGTGACAAGTCCACCTTGTGGGATAGACATCATTATCATCATAATCATCATCATCATCATCATTGAGTGTGCAACACCTTAATTAGATGATACATATATCTATACATATATATATATATTTTTTCTAAAAACGTCATATGCATCATGAAACAATGATGTAAACATCCATAAAAAGACATTCTTCATAACCATGGTAAAAGGAGTCTTTTGAATGAGCAATGCATAAACATTAATAACATAATAAAATATAGCATTTCTTAAAACTTTTAACAATTCTTAATCATGTTATAGGTGAGAATGTGCTTACTTGACTTGTAGTAATTTTACTTAACCTCTTGAAAGTGGATGGTTTCCCTTTTATTTCCAACGATTCAAGTGCCTCAAACTTTTTTAATTTATGACATAGTAATAAAAGAAATATTCTCGATATAAGAACATACTCAAACTATCATTTTCAATATCATTATAACAAGTAATTCCATACTGGATCAATTAAACTAACTTATCATATTATCACAATTAAGATAGGTGCAATCTCACCCCTGCAGCTAACACTCTACGATTTTTATAAAATCATAGAAAAATCCAATAGCTTTCAAATTTTTACACAATGTTCCTAACATACATATATATTACCAGAAAAATTCTCATGACATTTGGATTAGTCTAAGTCTCATTTTCATATTTTTTTCAATACACAACTTAGTTTCTAGACGAGTAACCTTAACAGCTAGTAATCCATGAATTTTTAAAAATCACTTAAAATTTGAAATGACTTAAATTTTTTACCACATATTCATAAGAATCACTAGATTTAATTTTATTTTATTTGGATAACAACAAATATTTTTATTATGTTCTACAAGTCATAAAACCGTAGTATACAATAGGCAGATTTTCTAATTTTGAGCCAAAATTTTGGAAATCCATAGAAAATAGAATACAACTCCGATTTAGGCTTATAATACCTTGTTGGAAAGCTTAGGATGTCAACTTTTAAAATATATTAACAAATTTATCAAATCCATTTTTAGTAAAACCTAGAAATATAAGAAAACGTCACTGCTCCAGGGGATGTAATTTAAGTTTCTAATACTTCAAGTTTTTCTTTTTTTAACCCAATCATGTTATCCTCTTATATAATCTCAAAACTAACCTTATGCATGTTAACATAAACCATATCTTGAATTAAACAACACACTTTTATTTTGTTCATAATACTCAAAACAATAATAAAGATCATCCTTTACAAAACTCAAGAACTTGATATCTTAAATCTCTAACATGTTCATCATACAAAATTAACAATATCTATCCTAAAGATCAAAATATTGCTCCATGAAATATTCAAACATATAAACAAACATTTTAAAAAAAAGTTGAAGATTAAGAAAGCCTACCCCTTAGATGACTAGAATTTGAAAATGTCAACTCTTGAGTCCTAGTGGTAGAATTTAAATTTTTTTTTTTTGGAATAGATATGAATTGGGAAGTATTGAGGTAGTTTTTTGGAGGGGGAGAAATGATTGGGAAGGCTGGAAATTGTTGTTTATAATCTAGATATCTATGTCTGTGCATGTGTCGTGTAAATGAATGAAAGAAGGAAAGAAATGAAGACCAATATAGATGGAGACTTTTGAGTGTTGTATGTTGCTATAGGTGTCTCACGTTGGAGAAGAAAGACAAGGAGAGTAATGTGTGTAAGAAAGAAAAAGAATGCAGGAAGTATACAATTGAAAAGAGGGTTGTAGATGGGAGCCAATTATGGAGGCATGGGACATCATTATTAAGTTTGTCCCTATTATGTATAATTATGAATGGAAGTTGTCCATATGGTGGATGCTAGCTTGGTTTGTCATGTAGTCTTGGACTAAAGTGAATGGTTATGTACTATAGGACATAATAACTACCAGCCCCCATCATCAAAAGAAGAAAAGGAATAAGATAAAAAAATTGTTGAACATGGAAGGAGAGGGTTTTCCATGGAGTCATATAGCTTAAATAAATTGGACAAGTAAATAAATAAATAAATAAAACGAAAACAAACAATTAGAGAAATACATGGAGGTGTGATGGATTTGTCGAGGAATCTTGTAGAAATAAGATTATCTTGCACCTATAGATTAGTGCAACACATTCTTATACACGACAAGAAAGTGTGCTGGTGAGCAATTGTAATATGGGCACTTGCATCTAAGAATAATCCACAGCTATTCTCTTATATATGTGTGTGTGTGTGTGAATATAGATGCTTGTAACATTTGTCACAAGACCCGCGTAACAAGGAGGCAAGATTATTATATTCTCCCCACCATGTAATGTTTGTCTACTACTTGCTAAAAGAATAATTTAATAATTATATCTATAGCACTTATATATATGTATATATATATATATTCTTCATCAATAACACAATATTGCTGCACATAATGGAAACTGACAACCCAAAATAGTAATATGCTTCTGTTGTAAGAAATGTGGAAGTCTAGCTTCCACTTACTTTCCTAAACAATGTAACGCCCCCTTTTACGGACGTCACAGATGTCGTTACTTTTGTTTTGTAATGTTTTTATTTATAAGATAAACTATTTAATTAAAAAGGTAATTTGAAAACATAACCTAGGATCCATGCGTTTTTTTTTTAATATATTTGTATATATACATCAATGTATAACTTATATTGCTCAATTATAAACACTCATTAAATAGTTTATCAATATCAAAGTAAACTAAATAAACTTTTAAAAACATCTTTAAAATCCATATACGCCATTCGGCAGGCCAAACTTTAGATTTTGATAGGCCGAAGCTGTCTGGCAGTCTGAAGGTTAACCTTCGGCAGGTCGCCTGAGGCTTTGCAAAACGGGGTTTTAAAATCAACAGGATTGGTAGGCCAATACTTGGCAATTGGCAGGCCGATTAAAGTTCTTCGGCAGTCCGACCAGTAACAGTCGGCAGGCCAAACGATTAAAAGAAAATATTAGAAATTAATTTTTTTTTAAACAAGTTCCAAAACTTCAAGGTGTTGAAACAATAAACAAACTCAAAGAGATAAAAACATAAAAATAAACATAGTTCCAAAATTTTAAAACTTTTTTCTTTCTTGGCGTCTTTCGTTTGCAATTCATCTTGCTTAGCTCACATGCCTGTCTTGGTCCTCCTCCTAATCCATGGTTCTCTTACCCTTATCTGCAATATAATGTAAACTTGAATAAGCAAACGCTTAGTAAGCACATTTGTAAATCTCACAATTTAAAACATTTTATAAACATCATCATCATCATCATTGTCATCATCATAATAATACACTAGGCACATTTTCATAGGAACATATATTTCGTTACATTGTCCATATTAAAACTTTATTCATTTTCTCTTAAGGGCCCAAGTGTTGCACCATTAACATCATCATAGGCGCACCGTCCATGAGAGGAGAGGGGTAGCTAATCCCAAACCAAACATGACACATAACATATCATATCAGAACTTAACATTTCATTAGGTGTGCAACACTTATTTAGGTGATATATATATACGTACTTATACTTTCATGCTTTGAAAAACATTATCATCAAAACATGCATAAACTTTCATGCCTTAAAACTTTATAATAATACTTCATGAAAAATCATCATAAAACCATCATGAACATATATTTCAAACTTTTCATAAACACATACTTTTCAAAAACTCATCATGTTACAGGTGAGAATGTACTTACTTCAATAAGCTTATTTAACCTTAACTTGTAGGTGACGACGCCGCGGTCTCGATGTGCTCACTTCTCATTGTGTTCATGTCATACATTCATAAAATGGCAATTAACTTTAATTTTCAATGAATTAATCACCACAACTTAACATCCATTTCATGTAATATCACTTACATATTTATTTCTTAAAACATACATTTACGACATATTTCATTAACTTTAAAACATTTAAATAAAACTATCAACATAATTACATTTCTGACTTACATGAATTCAAAATTTAATAACTTTACTTTCACACACAATTTGAGCACCAAATTTTGCAAGAACAAAGTTAATATATAAACACATTACCATGATTTTTCTTTGGTCATAAAAATTCCATTTAGACTCTCAAACAAGTCATACAACTTATATACCAAAATCTGCCAGCAACAATAACACAGTGAATAATCCATAACTCAGGTCTATTTATCACATTTTTATGCCATAGAAAAATCTACAAAAATTATCACAAATAGTAGACACCTAGGATTATAACGTATCCAAAAATCAGCTTTAAATAAATTCTATATAATCCAATACATGCATTAAAAGACAAAGGCAATAATAATTTTCATTGTGTTAGGCAGTGAGTTTCATACATTTTTCATATTCCAATAAATTAAATAAAATTACTATGA
>CAMOHE010053932.1:0-17181 GCA_946598075.1 Artocarpus hirsutus
TCTTTCTGGCAGTTATAACTGATCTTGAATTGACTGAATTGTGCAGGAAGAGAAATTAAGACAAGATGCACTAGAAGGTCCTCAGAAATCTCCAGATCTAATGTCTTTAATCTTGAAGCAAGATGAGACATCCGCATGATGTACTCCCTTATGTTTCCTTTTGCTTTGTACCTCATTGAAATCAAGCTCGCCAAAAGCGTGCTTGTTTCAGCCTTATCATTTTTTGCAAAGCATTTCTCTATTGCCTCAAGGAAACCTTTGGCTGTAGTGACCTCATCAGGCACAGTGCCCCTGAAGACTTCTGGAATGCCTCTCTTAATGATCATCAGACTAATACGGTTAGAACGATCCCATCTTTCAAGTTCTTTTTTATCCTCAATGGAACTAGAGTCTGTAATTGTGGGACGTTCAACTCTTATAGCCAAGTCTAGATCAAGGCAACCGAGAATGATTAACACATTCTCTTTCCAGTCCTTGAAGTTAGTCCCATTCAGCATAGGAATGGAATTAACACTTGCAGATATTGATGAAGATGATGCAGTAGCTGGACAAAGAACAAAATCACATATTCACGTAAGAATTCACATAAAGCAACCAATAAAATTCAAAGAATGATATATCCCATCACAAGAAACCTGTAACAACATTAATATTTAGTCTTTGAACAGAAATATTAACTTGTAAGTGGTGTTCTTGGTGTAGTGATCAAATATTAACAATAAATTATGTCAAATAATAAGCTAATCTTTGGATCCACTTATTATTCACATACAAAAAATAACCATATAATTGTTACATATTTATCACCATAGGTATGAATTTAATTCTGTCAAATATTAAACTTCCTTTGGGCCGATTAATATTCGCATGAATTAAATTCACACAACTTTCTTAATATCACAAATTAATTAACATCCACAAAAGAGGCTACTTTGGTAGCTTATTGGTTCAATTAATTAATTTGATGATATTAATAATCCAAAAACATAATTTGAATTTTAAAGTTGCACCAAAAAATTGACCAAAAAAAAAAGCGAAAAGTCAACCCAGTCAAAGTCAACGGTCAAAGTCAACGTTTGACCGTTGATTGTTGACCCAACCGGGTCAAAGCTGGCCGGGTCAGGCTGACCCGACCTGGGTTCCTTACCCAGCTTCTCCTCTTTTCCTTTTTTTTTTTGATTTCGGGTCACCCAAGGGTTGAGCCCCTGGGTTTCTATCCGGTCACGGGCCCATTGGGCTACTTGGGCCCGTGTAACTTAAAAGCCCCCTTTTTCTTTTTTTTTTTGGGTGATCACCCAGGGGTTGAGCCCCTAGGTTCAGTCTGGTCACGGGCCTCATCGGCACGTGTTACCAGATCCAAGTTCTGGGCCGAGGCCCAGAACTGACCTTATGCCCAGGGGTGACAACCCCTGGGTTTGGGCGCGAGGCGGTTGGCGGAGCCAACAGCCAAGGAGACTTCGTCGGGGGTCGGGGTTGCTCTGTTCACCGAAGGGGCTTCACGGCCATGCCCAGAACATGCCGTCGACGACAGCGGTATACCCGTCGCTGGCCAAGAAACCCAAAAACTTTCCCTCATTTGGCGCAACCTCGATGGCCGATGGAACTGGGCTTTTCGGCCGCCGTTTCCCTCCTCTGCCGTGGCCAGAGACCACGACTATCCTTCTTCGGCGCCGCTTGTTGGTCACGGTCGGTTTTCTTTGCCGGCAGCAGTAAGATTGCCGCCGGTAATCCCACGGGTTACCCAACCCAACGAACAAGACGATTTCAATGAAATCGTATATGCATTAATCGTGACCCTTTTTTTTTTTTACCAAACAAACGACAGCAACATGGAAAGGCTCAATAATTGATTCAAGAAACAGTATGCATTCATTAAATGCCACTTCGAAAACCGAAAACCAGAAACAAAAAACGACTGAATTCATACGAAGCACACATATGCTTATATACATGAATACAATAACGTATTCTTTAAACAATTCAACCAAAGTTTTGAGAAGAATTTCTCAATAATTCAACATGAAACCGCTCTGATGCCACTTGAAAGAATTGGATTGAACCAAAATTTCTACATAGGATCATTCATGTCAAATTATTGAGAAGAATCATATCAAATTGCGGAAGCATACCTGGATTCATGATCACTGAATAAACTTGGGTTATCGTCTTCCAATCCAATACAGGAAGAATGAAACGTAGGTATGAATTGGGGACCATAACCAGAATAAATAACTTTTGTTATTTTAGTGTATTTCTAGTTTCGCCCATCATAAAATCTAGAAATTACAAATTGGTATCTACACATATAATATTTATAAAATAACCCATACATTATTTTAATACCCAATAAAGCCTTTTAACTTTATCTTAATTATATCACTTTAATTTAGGCTTTACTTTAAGATAGCATTAAATAACACATTTAATTACATATGTGTGCCCACATGAAAAGTTATTTTCTAACAAGGCCAACTACAGCTTCTAATTACGGCTTACATATGTATTTTTTTTTTTTTGGCAAAATACTAATTCCACTCTTATAAACTTCAATATCTAGTTGTGTGCTACACCGTTTTCAATTCAATTTTAGTTTTCATATTCTATTCTTTTCTTGTTGTTGCTGAGAAACCTTTTACACTTTGCCTTTTCCAAATTTGTAAGAAGGCAGCAACAAATGATTTGTGGATTAGAAGAAAAACATAATTAAATTAGAAGAAAAGTTAGTGCATGACTGACCGCTCATCTCCCAGTAGAACCTCAAATGGCAAAATAATAACAAAAAATAATTAAATAAATAACAATTATGCCTATTGCAAAAGCATTTGCAAGAGGTTTTTAGCCATTCAATTAACGGAAATTTTACGGTAAAGAAGATAATTATGCTTCATAGAGAAGATAATTTTGTACATGGTGGAGCATGCAGTTTTAATCTTTGGATTTACTTTTCAACAGTGTGATTTGCAACTGAAAACAATTCTGTATCATGCACTATAAATTTTTGATATAGACAATTGTAAATCAGACTATAAAAAATTAATCCAATGACTAAAAGAACATATTCTACCGATAATATAAAAATACCGTCTCCATTGTAAGGATTCTCTTCAATTAAACCAAAGCGTGAGTATTATTATAGAAAACTACCTGTACCACTAGAAAGCGTCCAATACATGCATTACTAGATTTACAAACCCACAGTACAATGAATTGTTTCTTGCCAAATCCATATAGGTTTTAAATCTAAGTTATTGGTTACTTGTTTTGTTACTTTCTTGTCAATAAAAGATAAACATTAGTCTTTTTTAATCTTTTTTTTTAATAATGTTTGGGAAGAACTATACAAAAGCGCCACCATATAAATTCTGACCTAATATTAAGTTAATAAAATAGTTTTTGAAGTTAAAAAAAAATGGCATTTGGCCCCATCTGCGTGGATCAGTTATCCCCCGTCGTGTTACTGTATACAGCTTACGAAAGGATTAAACAATAATAATTAAAATAATTAAGGCCTATGAAATAAGAGTCCTACGATATTAATCTGGTGGAATTGCTGTTTGTTGTTTCGTCCATTTGACTTTTATTTTAAATTATTAGATGAATGGTTCATGTGAATGTGAGGAGCCTATTAAATTATTAGTATGCCAATTAATGAAATGTGGATGTCATTGGTAATGGTTATTTCATTAAGAAAAATCTTTTTTATATTTACGAGGTTATAACCTCGTTATTTATAAAATTATAGACCCAATCTAGTATATAATGTATTTTTAAACTAAAACTTACTGTTTTATTAGTCATGGGGCTATAACTCTATGGGATTAAATAAAATAGCTCTTTGATTAACCAATTGAGCTCGCCATCGTCATATGTCAGAGTTGAATCTATTTATAAGTATTGTTATAAGGCACTGGTAGTGGTAAGCACCATCAACTAATAAAAGGTGGTTCCCCGTGGTGCTAAGCATTGCTATAAAGTACCGGTAGTGTTAAACGCCATTTGCTAATAAGGTGGTTCCCACATTGTTATGTTAAGCATTGTTATAAAGCATTGATGGTACTAAGCACTATCTACTAATAAAATGAGGTTCTCATTCCCACAGTATGAGACCTATAGATGAAGCCTATGTTTTATTAGTGACGATACGTTTAATACCAGTAATGCGGCTACGTATTTTTCATTTAGGGGTCACAATTTAGGGAAATGTCATGTACTGCCATTCTTGAACAAAACCTTTTTTTCTTAAGTCGATAAGTGCCTATGGGTCCCGGATTTTTCATTTAAAAAGAGTGGAAAAAAGTGTTTTAAAACTGCAAAGAAGTTAACATATTAGAGTGAGGTTTAAACTCTACCAGGACAAATAGAATTGCTCAACTCTTTACGTCAACGACATAAAATTTATTGATCCCATTGCAACTCATTTTCTACTTATGTTAGATACCGGCAGGACTCAACAGAGTTTATTCAATAGCTGACGCCATTTATCAGCCTGGCTCATTCAATTGTAACTAATTTTCACGATTGTAACACATTTGAAACAATTGGAATAGAAGTGTGATTTGGTATATCCCTAAAATGCTCTTTGCTTGTTTGGAATAACTTTTGCGTTTATTTTTTGAACAGCAGAAAAATAGAATTATACGTCACGGGTTTGTTTTTTTTTTTTATTTTTTTAACAGAAAAGAAGCTTGTTTTGTTAAATAAATCAAAAGCTCTTTTATTATGAAAAATAATATAATATAAAGATATGGGTGAGCTTTTTAATTTATTATTCATAAATAAATAAAAGAAGTAATTACACAAAGATTAAATTTTACTAGACCATTTTATAATTAAATTAGTTTGTGGATAGCTTTAGATTCAATGTTTTTGACACTTAAGTAAATCATCTTAAATAAAAAGATAAAAATATAAATAAAAAATCTTTTCATGAGCTCTCTTTCTATAGATACCAGGCGTTGGCTATTCCAAAAGAGCTTACAAAAGTCAAAACCCTATTAAATATTTGTCCATTCAAACTAGTTCAAAAATAGCTTTTAGATTGATAAAATGTGTGGAAATTTAATTCTGACCAATAGTTTAAACTCAAACAGTATAAACTTTCACATAGTACAATATTTTAAATCAAAGTGGTCAAACACTCTAATTTAAGCTTAAGTCATTAGAGTTATACTGTTTAAATCAAGGTGGTCAAACACTCTAATAGTTACTCTAAAGTATACGTCAAAACCGAGTGGCCCAGATAAGCCCGCTAGGCACTTTCGGAGTTGGTATCTAGGGACAACGAAATTTTAAAACTTGACAGTTATTGTCAACGGAATGGAAATCGCAAGAAAGCGCATTCTTGTAGACCAAGAGCATTTGTCAACATTGTTAAGAAAATATTATTCTAACTACTATAGCTTAAATCTCTTATATGTTACAATAAAATGTTTTAACTTTTAGTTTTAACTATGCCGAATACACTCATCACTAATTGTGATGATGTAATTCTTTTTTTTTATTGGTAGTTTCACAGGAAAAAGCGGAATTAAATCCAAAAATATATATTCATGAAAAAGTTGGAATGCAAACTGGGCTTAAATATACCCGGGCGAGTGGTACTTTATACAAACTACTGTAAAACAAACTAGCTAGTCGTATGGTGCTAAAAAATAAAAGAAAAGAAAAAGAATGAATACAAGAGAAGAAACTAACTAGAATTTCAACACATATACACAAATGCAACAAACAAAACACGATCACCTTCTCCCTGATTCTAGTTGATCCAATGTCGACCTTGAGTTTTGGTCCACAGAGAATGCCATGAAAATTTCACCATTAGGCCCCCTTGATTGCCCACCCGAGTTGTGATGATACTGCACATTCCTAGAATTAGTAGGACCCACCACATTGGAATTGCCACCTGACTCCTCCAATGCCCTGAAGTATGCATAAGGTCCCCATCCTGAATTCACAACAGTTGAAAATTAATTGGATGATCAAACAATAAAAGAGGATAACATAATACTAATAAAGTGTCTGTTTATCCTTTTAGACTACATATTATCAATCAAAGCCATCGCTTGTAAACCCATCTTGCCAAATCCAGACGCAAAATTTGTAGTTCTATTTTTCTTGTTTCGTTAGTTGTCCCTCTGATTAAATTTAGAGGCTTCATTAAATTGCTAAAGTATTTATAGTATTTAGTACATTAGGTTGTTAAATTTAAATGACATGAAAAATAAGCAGTGAAAAAACAGCCAATGAGACAATAAAATAAGAACACTAATCTAGAATCCAAATTCATCACCATGGATAACCAGGTGGTTAACACACACAATGAATTAAAAACCATAATTTAAAGCCAAGGCTTATATTGTCTATGGATTAAACGACAGTTTTCAACAGTAGTTGACAGCATGTTTTGCTAGTGACTTCTTTTTCCTTCTTTAAAAGCCATTAATAAATTACTACTACTCTTGGCACCCAAAATCAAACTTACCTTCTTCGTGGTAAGGAAGGGGGAAGAACTGACAATAGCAAAATGTAGCTACAACAAGCCCTGCAATCATAAAATTAATAACCATTTAGATCTGTTGAAATCATTTATTAGATTTTTTTATATTCGTTGCTTTTCACTCTTTTTTTGGTCAAAGTTGAGAAAAGATAGAGACACGGACCTAAAATCCCTCCAGCGAACACATCTTGCCAATGGTGCCAATAGTCATCCACTCTTGAAATTCCAACCAGAGAGGCAACCAGAAGAGGAAAGAAAACAATGCATAGCTTTGCAACATGCCCTCTTCTATCAAACGCTTGAATCTTTCCTGACAAGTACAAGGACAAAAAGCCTAATCCTGCAAATGACCCTGCATAATACATATATACACATAGATAAATTAATGTCAAAATTGCCATCAGAAAGAAAGTCACAAAAACTTGCCTGCATATTTGGGAAGAAAAAAATGCCATAAAAGCACACATATATACATATATATGGACACACACGTATATATATACACACATATATACATTAACTATCTAAAAAAAAAATTGCAGACGATATTGCTTACATGAAGTATGACCGCTTGGGAAGCTCTTATGTCCTTCCCTTATGTCACTAGCTTTACCATGACATATTACATCTCCCCATCGATCATATGCCTATGACAACACATGAGAAAAGTCAAATTAGCCCCAAACAAATGGCACAACACAAAATGACCTCCTGTGGAGTGAAACATAATCATGAACTTTGAAGAGCTAGTATATACCTCATCTCCGTCTGGAAAGCATCGCCAGAAAAAGTCAGGTCGAGGTCGACCAACTGCGTCTTTTATTGCATCTGTGATGACCCCAGTAATCAGCACAGCAAATAAGAGGCCTGCGTTTGCATTTTGTTTGATGTAAAGCCATAAAAAACCCTTGTAGATTATTGCCTTTGACAAAATTATAGATGTGTTTTGGCAGGAAAATCAGGATGTTCAGCTATATTACCTAGAATGCTGTGGTGCAGATCATAGACATCTCTCCTACGCCAATAGACCAGAAGGAAAACGACAATCGGCAACAAAACTGTGTATATCTGATCAATATAATCACCAACCACAAAATCAAATCCCATCATTAACCAAACAAAATACCATAAAAATTAGAACAAAGTAGCAGTTCTTCTGTCATTGCTCGAGTTCGTCCTAATAAGATCTTAATCGCTGAGTTTCTCTCCTGATTGTTTTGTGTTGTTACTAAACATGAAGAGTCTAGAAATGGGGTGACGTGAACTTCACAAATTCTTTATTCTTTCATCATCAAGCAAAGAGAAAAAAAAAAAAAATGCTACACTTACAGGGACAGCCCAAATAGGAACTGTGTTGTCTTTCATGGGATATTTGAGGTCCTCCATCATGTCTTTTCCAACAAAGCGGTAAAACGGATGAATGACATTAAGAACAACATCTATCACTCCAAGTAACACCAGTATAATCCAATCATGCTTATGGTTCTTTGCCACCGCGGCTCCATGGGATTTTATTGTGTGTGCACCAAGATCAATCTCCCTTCGACCACCCACCTAGTTCAGGGGAAAAAAAAGAAAAGAAAATCAAAGTAGAAACTGCTTAGTATTACAGACAGTTAAATATCAATTATGAGTAGCACATAATGTAAAATAAGGACACAGATAGCAGTTATCAAACTTTTATGAAGATTTTGCATAAAAAAGGAACTTATTTTGGATATAGACACAGAATTAAGATTAGTTTACTTATGAAGTTTCTCTCTTCAGTAATAGTCTTTTGAGGACTGGATTAGTGCTTCTGCAAGCATTTCTTTTCCCTTTCCAAATTATTAACACCAGAAACTTGATCTAACTTTACATAAAAAACTTTTTTCGTGTCTCATAAGAAAGGTCATTTAGGACTGAATTCTTGGCAATTATCCAGAAAAAAGCTAGGACAAAAAATCCCAAAAGGCAAATTCAACAAAAGAAGATCATATTTCTATCATAGCATGCAGTTTCTTTTCCGCTTAATTTTAAACTTGCAAGTTTTCTAACAGGCTTAACCATTTCTAATCTAAAAGGAAGCAAAAAAGTTCAGCCATGAAGAGTACACATAATTTTTGTAGTCAAATCCAAAAGGCTTCCTGACATACGTAAATCACCTTTATACTTTTATACTTTAGTTAACAATTTTGTTCCCCTTAAATAACTCACTTTATTACACAACAAAAAAAAAAAAAAATGAAAAGCAAAAGTAGACAAAACAAACCTGAAAAATATTCGATATCAATGATCCCAGACGACCCCACGCCATGGATGAACCAAATTACTGAACAGAAAAAAAAAAAACAATTAAGGAAGAAAATTGTTGAGTTGAAGCCAAAAGATAATGGAGGACAGAAAAGAAACAGAGGAAGCAGAATCTTATCACGAACAGGAAAGAAAAGGAAAAGAAATTAGTGGGCAGTTTTGTTTGTCATCATAAGGTATAAATATTAATAAATAAAGGAGTTGAAAATTTTGAAATTGAAAGCAAGTGGACCTGTCACCTTAACGAGAGATTTTTCTGTATTTACGTGCGGATAATATTTTTTGAGACTTTGAAGGAAAAATTTTCCTTTTGGTGGAGGTTTGGAAAATCAGCAAAATCAAACGAGACGACGAGAGACGGAGACGCCCACCTACCAAAAGGCTTTTCGTTGTACTAATAATGGTGATTAAAATCGCATCAAAAGAAGCCCTTTTATATTTAAAATAAAAGGCTACAAAACTAGAAATGAGTATGGCAGTTGAGGGAGACGCGGAGAGGTTAATCATATTGAAAAAAAAAAGGGTTTGGCGCCGGCCGGTAAAGATTTTAGAGAGAGAGAGAGAGAGAGAGAGAGAGAGAGTTATGTTTTTTGTTTAATTTATTTTTTACTGTGATGAGGGCCGATTACAAATTAAATTAGTGGGGGACAAAAAGATAAATCGAAATTTCTCCTTCTAAAAGGGCGAAACAGATGTGCTTGATTTTGTTTTTTTTCAATGTTTTGACTCATTTTAAATTGTTAGATTTTCATTAAATTCTAGTGATTTACTGGGGAAGGTACAAGAAATACGCGTATTTACAATCCCAGGAAGAAATGAAAGATCCGTCGGCCATGCTCGCTGGCCGCATGCGCGTTGTTAGGAGTTTTTCTAGAACGCTGCATGACTGCCGCCCCCACTAGTACACTAATATCCTCTAAATTCACCGATGATAAACCGGCTCGAACCAATACTAAAACACGGTCTCACGTGTTATAGAGTATGACACAATTTTTTTCACATCAAGCCATTTTATCGAACTCCATACAAAGACCTTTATGAAAAAAAATTTTCTTGGACGCACGCCCTATTGGCATAATTTGAAAAACGGGCCAAGGGAAATTTGAAAGCCTATTTCTTTTTTTGGATAACTAATCCTCTCATTCTTTCTTTCTTTCTTTTATTTTCTTTTTCTTTTTTTTTCTTTTTTAGCAAAGGGACAAGTTCTTTCCTTCATCTCTAAATCATAGCAAAAGAAAATTTCATTTCCGTGGTAAAATTTCAAGGTTAAGAACAATAATCTCTAACTTAATTATTAAAGAAAGTCAACAGTGGTCCCTTTCAGAGTCATTTTATATAGAGATTTATTTATTTTGAGAATCTAGCTTGATAGATTATATATATATGTGTGTGTGAATATATATTTGCTAGAAAGACACCGGATGTGCACCTCCCAAGTTTGAACCTAGACCTCTACTACCCGACCCGACCCGACCCATCCCTCCCCATTATCTATACCTACATTAGATTATTTATTCTTCCAAAAAAAAAAAACCCTTCTTTCTCTTTTAATAATTACTTGGTTCAGGTTTATTCAACAAAAAAATTAAAGAAACAAAAAAAAATAACAAAATATGAAAAGGATCATCTAAACGTGATTCTAGATGCATCTAGAGTTGGCTAGGAGAGAGCAAAATTGCAAATTGTGCAAGGAAACGAACTTTCCCTGTTTCACGCAAAAAAAAAAAAAAAAAAAAAAAACCGAAGTTTCCGTGTTGTGCACAAAAACATGAAAAAAGACAACAATTATTGAAGTTTTTCAAGTAGGACGGGTATTGTCTAATTCAGCCACAAAAGTTGAATAGCAATCGAAAAACAGTTGGGGAGAGTTGACTGCCATAATCATGAAAAAATATGGGTTCAACAAGCAAAATTAAAAAAGTCAGTTCAAATTGGACCCTTCACAAACATTGATTTTTTTCCCATTATACTTTCATTTTCGTGAGTTTTCACAAACGTTATGTTCGAAAAGTGCAAATGAGAATCGAAAGGGGCATTATTAATAAGACAACAATTTTCGCAAATAGAGAGTTTGAGACGCGTAGAAGCTAGTGACCCCAACCATTACCGTCACCTTCAGAATTTTATAATACTGTTTTTATTTCTTTTCTTTCTTTCTTTTTTTTGAATTATATCTTTGAAATTGATTTTATTTCAAAACCATTTTGTGAGTGTTTGGAAGAGTGGTGGGAACCACTTTTACTGTAACATGTGAGAACTTTTTGCTGTTCATAACTGAGATTGTGGTGGAAACCACAATTGCCAAACAGGGACTTCGTAATTATCTTGTCCCTTCTTTATGGTCCAGACATGAAAAATTCGGCCCTTAATGAGGGGGAATAAACATTGGGGTAATGTGCAATTAGGACTTGTTGCTCTTCTTTATTATATATCTATAGAGGAAATGCCCTAACTACTTCGTATCTAGTCGAAACAATAACATGTTTGTCAAGTTAATTATATAATTATACTTTTTAGTTTTAATTATTTTATATTTTTTTCTTCTATTTAAAAAATTACTTTCAATTTGAAAAACTTATTTTAATTTTATTTTTTGCAGATTTTTTGCATAAAAACAAACATAGAGATAAAACAAATGTGCATTTACTTAGACTAACTTTATTTTTAAAATATATTTTTTTCTTAAGAATATTTTTTGAAAAATATTTAAGAAGATTTTTTAAAAAATATTCTAACATTTAAAAAAACTATAAAAAAAGATCTTTTTTAAAATCTGATGCTTTGTTTAAAGAGTTTTAATGTCATTAAATCTATAAAAATATTTTTCATTACTATTTAAAGATAATTATATTATTTTGTTCAATTTTTTTTCTATTTATAAGGATAAAATTGAAATAAGTTTTTTAGATATAAAGGATACCTTTGTAGGTTCTACAAACAGGAACGGATTGAGAAATAGTTAAAGCTAGAGGTATAATAATGTAATTAGACCTATGTCTGCCCCTCTTATCGTACAAATGTCTTAAGTACCATACTTTTTTTAAGCACCAACTAAAAAGTATCCCCTCAACTAGTTACAATTTTTACAATGTGAATCCACCCTTACCTTAAATACTATTTTAAATATTATTTAAGTACAAAATTAAAGAAAATAAAATTTGAAGCTAAAAAATTCTCAAAATAAAGTAGCAACAAAAAAAGAAAATAAAAAACACTAATGTCTCATTTGCTTCATAGGTTCAACCATGATTCAAACTTTTTTTATAGTGTTTTTCCTTAAAAATTTGAATTTATGTTCAAAATTTTCTTACGCAATCCAATTGCCCTCTTCCTCCCACCATTATAGAAATACAACTTCCTGTCACTCTCATCATCCCCAACGTGCAACTCCCTATCCCGATCTGCCACCTTCATAAGTGACCAACATCACCTCTCTCTCATTGAGGCTAGAACTGCCGCCATCCTTGCATGAGACCAAATCCTTGTCTCCTAAACGTGCCACAACCTTGTTGCCCTCTTGCAAGAGACTAGATTTGTTGCTACCCTTAAGACAAATCCCTCTTGGAGACACTGTGTTTCGTCCTATTGCAAGCTTTGAGTGTCATTGCAGTCCTTGTGCTATAGCCTATATAACACCCCAAAGTGGGAATTAGTAGTTTTTAATAAATTAAATAAAGATCAAAAAAATAAAAATACACCTTCAAAAGAAATTTGCCTGAGACTTAAATGAAAACTCTTAAATCAAAATAAACATATAAACAACAAACAAACCATGGTTTAATGTAGCATCTTTAATTTAATGAGATAAAATTGCATCATCATCATTCCACCCATCAATACATCTTAATACTGCCATAGATAGTAACAAACGATGCTTACATTATCATGAATAATACTATTAATAAACGACGAGATTTCAACTAAATACAGATACATAGTTTTCTCAACTATATTTATCATTGTCACCTTATACTTTGTGAGTCCTGAAAAGATAAAGATATAAGGGAATGAGTAACAACATGCTCAGTGGAGAAAACGATTACTCACCTTTAGGTTTTTATCATTATCAAAATAATACCTGCATGGTTAGTTAATTCTCAACGTTATTCATCTTATGAGGTTCATTATGATCATTTCTCATGGATACCTTACGTTAATCATTATCAAGTTCCATATATATACATATATACAAACATCATAATTCATCAATATTCTCAAGAATCCACATTTCAATGGAGTATCTCATCACTCAACTCAACAAAACCCAAACGGGTGTGCTTTTTGACTCTTCAATCATTCCAAGAGTGTCGAGTGAGGGGGCATTAAGCCCCAGATCCTTACCAAGTCGATTCCTGTATAGTGCATTCTGGGACTTTTGACCCAAGAGAGCACCGTCGCCTGCCCCTTATTATACCTTTTAGGGTATTCGTTCCTAAGGACGTAATCGTCGCCATCTTTACATCTTATCATTCCTCTCATAACCACTATTGTTATATATAGAGTGTATTTCTTAATGATGCTTCTCAATTTATTCCTCGCCGTACATTATAGGACGAGTTCATCTTAGTGTCTTATAAGTGATATTCATAAAATAATAGTTCCACACACACACACATACACATATCTAACAACATAAAGAACCAATTTTAATTCCACAAAATCTCATAAAAGATGAGTAATAGATTCCTACCTCTTGGCGAATACAATGTTGATAACTTCTAGCTCATGATACCAAGTTCATTATGTAAGCTCTAAGTACTTTATTATCTTACGATGTTAAAATAACCATACTTTAACTTAAATCTTACTCAATAATTATGTCAATTTACCATTTATTCTTCTTAGTGTGGCATGATCATTAATATGAAATCCTTGGAACATTTCATAACACAAAGCGATGAAAAACATATGAGTTGGGACTACCCGATTGGCCTGCCGATCAGCTACTTTTGGCCCGCCAATCAAACTACACATTTTAGACCTCTCTGCCAACCTATCGATTCGTAAGGTTTAACCTGCTGATCTACAAGGTTCGGCTTGTCGAACTTGTTCATGGATCTAGCTTGTCGACAAAAGAATTTCTGGAAATCTAGTTTTCTATTTTTGAAGGTTTAAACTTTGAAACTCAATTCGACCCTTTTTATCAACTTCTAGGACATAGAAAATGCATAAAACTATGAAATATTACACTCAAACACATATAGATCATCTTTCTCAATTCATACTTAGCATACAAATCTAAATCAAAAATTGAAACTTTTCAAAACTAGTTTAAAATTCATTTTAAACAAAGATCTATGTAAATCGAGCTTGAAAAACGTTTTATGATTATCCATAAACATCAAACACATATTTCTCATAAATCTCATGCTAAAACACAAATTTAAATCAAAGTTTTAGCTTAAAAAGCCTTACCTTAAACTTGAAAAAAATTAATGATTTTGTTTGCAAAAATCCTTGATCTTTGTTTTATGATTTTGGAATCTCTAAGGAAATAACATTGGATTTCTTTCCTGATTATCTTGAAGCTGAGTTAATGATCCTTGATCTTGGAGAAATCAAAGAAAAGGAAGAAGAGAGCAAATGAGAGAGAAAAAGAGAGAGAGATAGAGTTGTCGTGAAAGAAGAAGAAGAAGAAGAAGAATAAAAGAAAAAGGAGACAAGAGAAGGTTGGGCAAGTAAGATCAAGTCTCCATCAGAGACTTTTGGAGCAAATAATGGCAAATGATATTTTTGTAATTAATTAGAAGTTCTAAGGTCATTTTGGTAAATATACTAAACATGTATAGAAAAATTTTAGAAAATTTGAAAATAGGTAGAAATAACTAAAGTAAAATAGATCTTAAATAAAACAAAATTTTAATTAGTACACTAATAATTATTTTAATTATAATAATACCTATTAGAAAAATAACGGGTGTCATAACTCTACCCTCCTAAAGAAATTTTGTCCTCAAAATTTCAAACCTAATGATACTAAAAAAAAATCACAAATCCATTATGATTGTGCTTTCAACTCTACACCTTCAATGTTATTTGTCTCTAAATGTGATTTACCATATCTCCATTCATTTATTTGAAATATCAATCTTACTCTAAATACTAAATCCCTCAACAAGAGTATTTCTAACAGGTTCTGAATTTACAACACTGTATTATGGTTTAGGAATTTGATCAAAGAAGTACACATGCTGATCATACCATTTTTCCAGTCCTTCATTGTCTTTGGACCATGGTTTATAATTATATTAAGGAGATTGCTAAAGAAATTCTTGCATACTTTATCCTTGTGTCCTCTTTCTTTCTAAGAAAGAAACAGTCACGGATAATTGGTTTTATATTCCAACTAATAAAAAATTAAAACATAATCATAAAATGTACAACACAAGCGCTTTTATTTAAATCGTACATTAAAATCATACATAGCGAGATTAGAAGAAATCTTGTAGTTGTCAACAAACTTGATGGATTCTTCAATAAACAGCCACTATCATGAAACAAACATTCAACACAAATAATATGCATATTTTTCTATGGAGTATTCCCATGATTAACTTTGATACTTCTACAAAATATTAACAGAATACCATACATTGTAAACATGGCGCAGATACGTTTCGAGAGTACAAGGCACTCCGTAAAACCGGCTATCCATATCATGCATGCATAGAGAATACAAAAGAATAGATAAACAAAAGATCAGACCTTAAATAAGATGTGTTTCGAGAGTACTAATTACTCTGTATCACCAATTATCCCGACATTAGGGTCAATGAATGTAAATGTTTTAACAACAACATGTCATAAGAAATATAGAGTGTGTAGGGAAGAGGTTATTCGTGACACATTAAATATGGACATACATGTCATAGGTAAAACCAAAATATTACAGGTGGAGATTCAAATCAAATGGCCACTTCCAGCTTCCCTTCTCCCATTCAAGCTCGGATGTTGCAGCATCAGACTCCGGATGGATGATTTGCATCTTATCTAGTAATTCCTCGGCTATTAAAACAGTAACAAAGATTTATCTCTCAAACTCTACATGGAATTTTGTTCCACAACATAATCTAAAAATTTCAAAAGACCATCATAAAACCATTTGCATTTAACAGTCCCAAGAGTTTGGAGTGAATGCCCAATAAATTTCTACTAACAACTATGAATATTTCCTTAAAGATACCTAGACTGCTAGGTAATGTTATAAAGCATCAGAATTATCGATCATGGATTTAAGACACCTAGGGATGTCCATAACTCCTTTTTCCTTACCTATGGTTTGCCTACAAAGGTTCCCATCAGTTAGAATATGAGGGATAGTTCTTATCGCTTCAACATCACTAGACTTAGCTACTATCGCCATATTTCCCATCATTTCTAAACTACCACCCACATAGATTAGGTTAATCTTTCTACATGATAAGACTTGTCCTAAGTGTCTTGTAGCTTCTAAGTAGACTTTATCCTTTCCAAGGCTAGAACCACAAAAGACACAGACATTTTTTATTTTCTTGGTTGACTAGGAGGTAGACATATTTGGTTTGTATGACTGGTTGCTTTACGTCTGCTCCATCCAAACTTTGAGTTCTAAATGAGATTATATAGATGATAGAAATGCAAAATGATCGAGGAGGCAAACGAGTAAGTGATGAGCAGGTAATCCAAGGATCTAAACAAAATATTGTGTAGTAAGAAAGTAAGAAAAATTTACAGACAATTTACGAGGAGTCAGGTCGACCTTTGAAAAATTTAGTCTCTAACTATATAAACTTTGACGATTGAAAATACCTTAAGATAAGATATTTTGACATGACTGTAAACCTTTTTGACATTTGTAAACTGAATCTTGAAAAATTGATGCAAACGACAAACTACTGTAGAGCTTTTGAAATTTGAATCACAAGTCTTGGAATGTCTAGATAAGTTTCAAAAATCCAAACATGTTACAATACGGCATATGATGTGTTTGACTAAATAATATAATTTATTATATATATATATATATTAAAAGACAACCATAAATTAAAGGAGACACTAACACTTATTGCATCAATCTAATAACTACAATTATTCTGAACACAAAAGCAAGTATTCTGAATACAAACAGTTTTTACCAAAGAGAAAGACACAGATTATTGAATACCAACTAAAATGATTTCAAGCAAACAATACTTAACAACCTTTATTGAGCGATGACTTATTCCTTATCTAGCTTTCTTATGATTTGGCAAACAGAATCTTGAAATGCCATATTCTTGAGACGTTGTCTTTCTGCATGGAATTTTGGCCAAAGTTTAAAGATTGCACCTTGAACATATACACTAGGATGATCTTGAAGAGAAGCATGAAGATCATCCAAGTTCTCCTTAGAAAATCCATCCCTACAGAAATTT